>JAKUBT010000024.1:0-67958 GCA_030563305.1 Petasospora maesae
TCTTCCGATCTCGGATAGTAGTCATATCTTCATCAAACCAGCTTCACATCAATTGGTCACAGATGTAAAGGACATTAAGTTTGGCTCGTAATAAATCAACCAACTTTCCAAACTTCCAGTCCATAGATCCCAAACTTGGTACCATCATCACAGAGCGGCTCGTTTCCAAATGTCAAGGAAGTATTACTAACACCATTCATAATCTCTGAATCGACCCAAAGTCCATAATGACCATCACCTCCTCCCAGACTCATGAACTCAGATGTACAATAGATGATGTAGTCATTCAAACCTGTGTATGGGAATGCCTTGAACTGTATCTGTTTCCCATCACCAGCCTCCACGGCTCTACTCTTCCACAAGAAACATTCACCGTTCCCGTAAAATCTCCTTGTGTCAGTTGGATGTAGATACTCATTGGCAAAGCATCCAAATATACCACCTTTGAAATCCTTTATCACGACCAAGTACCCATTCTTGTCGTACTTCTCTCTATCGGGTTTGATCATTCTGTATAACGTGTGTAGCGAGGCCCCGTGTTGCTCCATGGAGTATAACAGGGTCCATACACTGTTGATTTGTAGTCTTGGAGGCAGTATACTGCGAATGTCCTCCCCCAATTCTTTTGAAATGAGTCTGTTCTTCGTAGATGGATTGTATCCATGGAACTCCAGCGGTGTGAGTGGCGGGGTTTCAAACGTCATGGGAGAGCCCTCTCGTGCTGCTGTGGGTGTAGGAGAGCGGCTCTTCTTTCCAAAGATGTTGCTCAGTCCTCCCATTGATGTAGAGTAGCTTGTTGAACGATCTGGAGAGTGGGATAGGATGATTTGCTATTTGTTGATTGCCGTGCAACTTGCGTGGCTGATTGTGCTGGAGTTGACTGTTTACGCCAAAATTAACATTGCGCGCGAAGATGTGGAGTTCGTGTTGGAAATGGCGGTGGCTATGGAGGTCTCAGAAGGGCAAGAGTGTGACGTCCCGGTACTCGAGAATCACAAGGTCCCAGAGGTGTATCAATTTTTTGTTTCAGGTTCTTCTTCAATTCAAAGAGTAGGCTTTTAGCAGGGCCAAGAACTGCACTTTCCTTCACGCGGCATCTAAGATCACGTGACCACTGATCACGTGCACGTGTCTTCGCGCTGATCTAGACCTACGCCAGGGCTGCGTAACCAGCACATCTCGTTTAAGATCAGGGCCCTACAGGGGTACATGGCGTGGTGGAATGGCAATCAATAGGCATGTTCAGGGTGATAAATTGATCATTTAAGGGATTCCAATGGTTAATGGAGAGAATGAGTCTCGCTTAAACAGAATTTAAACCCTGCAAACGCCATTTCTAGGTCTATCGCCAAACACGTGAACAGCAGATGAGACGATGGGCGCGCGGCTGCCGAAAGAACCAGAGGACAAGACCACTTTCTCTCTCTCTCCCATTTCCACATATAAACCACCTGCCGCCAGCCAACCAACCACGGCGGATCACCTGGAAGTTCGCTCACTGTCACAGGCCACAAGGCACCCCCTTCGAGATGTCCAACAAACGGGTCCTGTCACGTGCGGAGATCGAGCACAAGATCGCACAGGGAGACGTGATCGTCATCTACAACAACGCCGTGCTCCGCCTCAACGGCTGGATCAAGTTCCACCCGGGAGGAGACAAGGCCGTGTACCATCTTGTGGGCAGAGACGCTACGGACGAGATGGTGGCGTACCACTGCGAGGAGACACAGGAGACTTTCAAGCGCTGGCAGATCGGCGTGATCAAGCACAAGTGGGAGAACATGCGCCCACCGATCCAAGGAGGAGTCTTCAGGACGTTGGAAGAGCAGGAAGCGGAGGCCCACAGTGATACATCTGCCTCCACTGGATCAAGTCCTCGTCTGGTATCTTCCACAGACCCTTCAGATGTGGAGGATGACGTTGGGGTTGGTTTAAACCCACGCTCAAAGACGGAAGACAGCGACCAGATACCACCCAGCAACGTGAGCATGGAGAAACCAACAAAGCATACGGCCGGAGAGACAGACCCCTCGGTGAAACCTGTGATAAAGGGCAACATGATCCCCTCACTATCTACAAAAGAAGCATATGAAAGAAAAGTCGTCACAGATCCTAGTGATGTGATTGAGAACTATGACAAGACCCAATTAGAATCAGACATCAGATCACTACCCTCATTGGATCCAGAGACACAGGAGATGCTCTCCCGAGAATACAACAAACTGCATCAAATGGTCATTGATGGGAATTACTATGACTGTCCATACCCGGAGTATGGCCGTGAGGCACTTCGTATTGGATCACTGTTCACGTTTTCCTTCGTGCTGTTATACTTCAAGTGGTACTTCCTCTCCGCCATATCCATTGGATTCGGTTGGCAACAATTGGTGTTCATCGCACATGATGCTGGTCATATTGCAATCACACATAACTATCAAGTGGACAATATCATCGGGATGATCGTTGCCTCATACGTTGGTGGACTATCACTTGGATGGTGGAAGCGGAGTCATAACGTTCATCATCTCATCACCAATGATCCTGTGCATGATCCAGATATTCAGCATTTACCCTTCTTTGCAGTGAGTACGAGACTGTTTGGAAACCTGTATTCGACATACTATGACAAGTTCCTCTGGTTTGATAAGCTTGCAGAGAAGACCATTCCAATCCAGAATTACTTGTACTATCCAATTCTCGGTTTTGGAAGATTCAACTTGTACAGACTCTCATGGGAGCACATCATACTCGGTCAAGGTCCACGTCATGGTAAGGCTGCTTGGTTCAGATACTTTGAACTGGTCGGGCTTACTTTCTTCAACTATTGGTTCTTCTACTTGATCGTGTACAAGACCATTCCAACCAATGGATTGAGATTCATGTATGTCATGGTCTCACACATCACTACCATGATCGTTCATGTTCAAATCACATTGTCACATTTTGCAATGTCCACACAGGACCTTGGTGTCCATGAATCCTTCCCATCAAGACAGATGAGAACCACGATGGATGTCGATTGTCCTGAATGGTTTGACTACTTCCATGGAGGTTTACAATTCCAGGCAGTGCACCATTTGTTCCCAAGATTGCCCCGTCACAACTTCCGTAAAGTCCAACCTCTGGTCATTGGATTCTGTGAGAAAGTTGGTCTCAAGTATTCCATCTATGGGTTTGTGGATGGTAATCAGCATGTGATTGATAGATTGGGACAGATTGCCCAACAGGCAAAGATTTTGAAAGAGTGTACCAAGAGTATGAAAGAGGAGGCTATCAGGGAGGGAAACTTCTTTGATCCACATATTTGAACCAATGGACTAAGTTATTAGAAGGTACATGTGGGGTTGGACTTGGATCAAGTCAACGGATGCATGGTCGTCGTATGCTCGGCTTGTCTTGGGCAGCTTAGGGATCTACGATTGTATATATGTATGGACCACAAGATCACGTCAGTGGTTAGTGGTACTCAAAATGAAAGGTGTTTATTTATTAGCTTGATGACAAGAATAGCTTTCCGTCCTAATAATTTACCCCTATAAATCCTACAACTACCCAAGAACCCGATGAAGTAAACTCCAGCCTATCGCGGAGATAAAAATTGGGGCTTGAACGTGTCCACTTTCTGAAGGCACTTTTGCACTAACCAACGACAATCCATCTACACTTGATCTTCAAGCAGTCAAGAACTCTATTGAGGATTTGGAAAAATATAGACTCAGCCAATTGACTGAATTGCGGCGTCAACACACCAATTTACAGACCCGGCATCAAACGCCCCCTTAAGCAAACCCAATCAGCAATGGAGTTCCCAGAATACGAATACATCCCAGCCACAAGGGGAACAGTCCACGAGTATACACCACGTCTCCAGGTATTTGAATTTGAGAAATCAAGCACAAGCACCCCTGAAAACGCAGTGTTGTTCATTGGTGGATTGACTGATGGTCTTATCACCGTTCCTTATCTTCCAGGTCTTTCCAAGGCATTACCTGAGAGTTGGGGGCTCTTCCAAATCTTGTTCTCCTCAAGTTATAACGGATGGGCTACAGGAACACTTGACAGAGATTGTGATGAGATCTTGAAGTGTGTGAAGTATCTCCATGAGAAACTTGGAAAGAAGAAAGTTGTACTGTTTGGTAATTCGACTGGATGTCAGGATAACATCCATTACGTCCTCACGAAGGAAGGTGAGGGGATCGAAGGTGCGGTGTTACATGCACCTGTTTCTGACAGATCAGCCATGGATCAGATGCTCAGCGCTAAGGATATAAAGATTGAGACTTTGAACGAGGAGGTCAAAGAGTGGGTGGAGAAGTATGGGGAAGATGCGGTGTTGCCTCCAAAGTTCTCCGAGTTCTTCCTTGGTGCACACATGACTGCACGTAGATGGCTCTCACTATTCTCACCTGGTGGTATGGATGATTATTTCTCATCTGATCTGTCTGATGAGAGATTGAAGAGCACATTTGGAGCACTGAAGAAGCCTATCTTGGTGCTGTACTCCGGTGCGGATGAGTTTGTCCCAGCTTCCATTGACAAAGAGGGGTTGATCACACGCTGGGGCAAATTTGGTGGTGAGATGTACTCAAAGCACTCTTGTGTTATTGCAGGGGCCTCTCATCAGTTGCACCAAGGTGGTGATGCTGCTCTCAAGGGACTCACGGATGCTACTTGCAAGTTCTTGGGTGATCTCTGAGCGGCCTGGTGCCTTTCTTACACTGAAATTTTGGGTTCAGTGGTATTTACAAGATTTTATGATTCTCTTGATACGTATAAGGTTCTATTATAACACTCACAGCGTAGTAGGTGGAGAATGTTGGGCATGAATACGTACCACCATACAAAGCGAGTAAAACACCCGCACATCACCCGGTACGCGCAACACAGCCCTTTTTTTTTCACACAACTTCAACATCAAGATCAACCACCAACGAAACCCATCGAACGAGCTCCCCACAAAGACGAGTAAAAACACCACCAAACTCCACCCACAAATACACACAAAATGTCAGGAAAGGGAGGTGCTCTAAAAAACATCTTCGTGAAGCTCATCGTCGGTGCCGGCCAAGCAGCTCCAACGCCCCCAGTTGGTCCAGCGTTGGGATCTAAAGGTGTCAAGGCCATCGATTTCTGCAAGGAGTTCAACGCACGCACAGCCTCATACTCTCCCGGTGTGCCAATCCCAGTGTCTCTTATAGTGAAGCCTGACAGATCCTTCGCCTTTGAGCTCAAGTCGCCACCTACAGGATACCTGTTGATGAAGGCTGCCGGTATAGAAAAGGGAGCCGCAGAGGTTGGACAGGGGAAGCCATTTGCCGGTGAGGTCTCCGTGAAGCACGTTTATGAGATTGCCAAGATCAAGCAGACAGACGACCGTCATAAGAGCTTGGAGATGGAGGGTATTGTGAAGTCTATCATTGCCACTGCTAAGAGCATGGGAATCAACGTTGTGCTATGATCACAAGACTTGACGATTTGAGATTTTGGAAGATATTTGGGAGGCAAAACTTGTACATATACACTGCATACAAGATAATGAACGTGTAACGAAACTATTTGGAATGCTGTTTTTGTGAGGTAGCTGGGTGTGGGTCTTGCCAAATTGCGGAGAGAGCGATGAGCATGTGAACGTGACTCAGACGATGACAGCACACTTACGCGCAATGACTCTGAACAAGGGCAAACAAGACACGCGTAAAAAAAAGACTGGAATACAAGAGTCATGAATTGAGTGTCTGATGTGTCTTAAATGTGATGGAAGACCTTGTCAATTAGTGACTCTTGTGACTCTTGTGCCCCATATTCAAGCGTATACTGAGACTGCCGAAATAGTCCCCCGCTTCCCCAAAGAGCAGGAGTCCCGGTATACACATACTTTGTTCCCGCACCAGTGACTAAACAGTGCACATGGTTTAGTAACAATCCAGTTATTGGTACTTTCCAGGCATTTGTGGAGTTGGATGGAAATTGGGGACGCGGCACAGGCGATCTTCCCAATCCGGACCTAGTGCCGAAGTGTCGTTATCTCCCCAGCAGTATCTCCACCAATTCTCTCCACGCCTCTTGACCCTGTCACCGCTGTACAAAAGTATTTAAATCGTGGCTCTTCTCCTTGTTTCCTGACTCTGGATCCTTTCAATCTCTCTAGAAACATCACCAGCAACAATTATGTCAGACAAGCTACTCCACCACGTCTCGGACCGTGCCAGAGACAGAACCACAGTCGCCTTCCACGGCCTCCCAATCCCAGACGAGGTCAAGCAGCACCCTAGCCCCTTGTCACTGTCTGGCGGCCGTCCCCACCATGGCTTCTACCCAATCACCAAGATCACCTACGAGTTCATCGACGACCCGTACGGGGAACCTTCCAAGACCGTGGACTTCAACAGGGTCGAGCAGGACAAGGTGGCCAAGCTGGACCTCAAGAGAGCACTGAACTACGGACCAACAGAGGGACACCCACAGGTGCTCAACTTCATCAAGGAGTTCGTCACATACGCCAACAAGCCAGGCTACTCCGAC
The DNA here is from genome assembly GCA_030563305.1 of Petasospora maesae. Classification (NCBI taxonomy): domain Eukaryota; kingdom Fungi; phylum Ascomycota; class Saccharomycetes; order Phaffomycetales; family Wickerhamomycetaceae; genus Petasospora; species Petasospora maesae. The sequence continues at coordinate 6,523 of JAKUBT010000024.1, forward strand.
TGGGACGTCACCTTGACAAACGGTTCCGGTGACTCCTTGCACAAGGTGTTCAACCTGCTGATCAACCCAGGCGATGTGGTGCTCATGGAGTGCTACACTTTCGTGCCTGTGATCAACAACGTCAAGGCATGGGGTGGTGATGTCGTGCCTGTGAAGATGAAGTTCGAAGACGGAGGGATTGACGTTGATGCATTGGAGCAGTTGCTGGATAACTGGTCCACTGGGCCTTACAAGGAGAAGCCAAAGCCAAAATGTCTTTACACAATCCCAACTGGTCAGAACCCAACTGGATTGACCTTGACTGAGGAGAAGAGATTGAAAGTGTTGGAGGTCGCTAAGAAGCATGACTTCGTCATCATTGAAGATGATCCATATGGATACATCCAGCTTGGAAAGTACACCGATGGTGTTGAGAACGAATTCGATGGTGATAAGTGGAGTGCTGATTCTTTTGTTAAGGACAAGCTTCCAAAGTCATACATTGAGATGGACACAGAAGGACGTGTCGTGAGACTTGAGACTTTCTCCAAGGTGTTCTCTCCTGGTAACAGAACTGGTTTCGTTGTCGGATACGCACCATTCATCAAGTATGTTGTCGAGCATGCCAATGCCTCTACAAGAGCTGCATCTGGTACTTCTCAGGCCACACTTCTCTCTGCTATTGATCACTTTGGTGGTGTCAAAGGTTGGGTCGAGTGGTGTATCAGAGTCTCCAAGGTGTACACTGAGAGAAAGAACATCTTCCTCAAGACACTGTTTGAATCTGAGGCATACAAGAAGGGATACTTCAACGTGAGAGAGCCAGACGCAGGCATGTTCTTGACCATTGAGCTCAACTTCCCAGAGGGCCCAGATCATAGATTGGAGTTGGAGCAGTTGAACTATAAGTGTATTGAAAACGGTGTCATTGTGGTGCTCGGTAAGAACATGGCATTCACTGAGGAGTACGCTATGACTGCCAAGTTCTTGAGATTGACTGTGGCCACTGCTCAGGATAACGATGAGATCGTGGAGGCTGCCACTAGACTGGTCACTTCCATTTTGGAGTTCTTCTCTTAATGGTTATGAGATGGCTTTCGAGACTCGGATCAATAGAAACTTGCGGATATAATATTTTTGTTCATGTGATATGGGGACTCGATGATACAGGCATCATGTTAACTTGGAAACCCGAAGAATGGCCAGCTCTTGTAGACCTCTAATACGTCAATACCACATCAAACTTACCAAGGAATCCGGGGAAGACCCACTTATATAGATCCAAGCCGGTGACGGACCATCAGCCATGACTCGGCAAGCCCCGGAATAGCGCGGGACTCGATTCCCGAACTCGCGCTCATCGCGGCTGGCGCTTATCCTCCACTTCCCCTCCACCTGGCGAGATCCCTATAAAAACTCATCTTCCTCCTTTTCTTCTTCTTCCGTCTACACCACCAATTGGTAGCACTCACCAGCCAAACAGCCATGTCCTTCGTCAACCCACTCGACGCCTTCCCTGAGCCACAAGTCGCTGACCTGCTCCTGAAGCACTATGCCGGAAAGACCTGGGAGGAGCTCCCAACCCCATCTTTCATCGTGAAGAAGAGCGTTGTCCAGAACAACTGCACCAAGATGCTCCAGAGAATCGAGAAGATGGGTGCCAGATTCAGAGGCCATCTCAAGACACACAAATGTATCCCAGCCACCAGAATGATGATGGGTTACGATCTGCCAAACTACTCCGGTCCAAAGCACTCCTCTGTCGTTGTCTCCACTTTGAGAGAGGCATGGGCCGTTGTGGACTACCAGGAGAAGTCCGGTGAGACCATCGTCGATGATGTGATCTTTGGATTGCCAAACTACACCGACGAGGCCCTTGTCCAGATCGTGGAGTTGAGAAAAAAGTTCACACATTTCAGAATGCACTTGGATAACTTGGATCAGATCGAGATGCTCGAGAAGTTCGTGGCTAAGAACCCAAGCGATAAGCCATGGTCCGTCATCGTCAAGTTAGATGCCGGTACCGCCAGAGCTGGTATCATGGACCCAGAGTACTTGGCTTCGGTGTTGAACGCCCTCAGTGGCTCCAAGATCATTGAGCTCTATGGGTTCTACGCACACTCTGGTCACTCTTATGGATGTAACAACTTCATTGAGGCCGAAGGTGCCCTTATCGGAGAGTTGGAGACCGTGAAGAAGGGTTTGGACATCTTGGAGAAGACCGTTCCATCAGTGGACCTCACAAAGCTTGTTGTGTCCGTTGGTGCCACTCCAACAATCCACTCTTTGGAGCACCACGTCTTCGAGGAGACAAATGCAAAGATTACATCAATGATTGCCTCTATCCAGAGTACTGTGGAGTTCCATGCTGGTAACTACCCATTCTGTGACTTGCAGCAAGTCACCACTGGATGTGTTGACGAGAGCGCCATTGCTGGTTGTGTTGTCGGTTCCGTACTCTCACAATACCCAGCAAGAAAGAACGAACTTGGAGAGATACTCACAAACATTGGAGTCATTGTAATGTCTAGAGAAGTGTCTAGAAAGTTTGCAGGATTTGGCCGTGTGATCACAAGTAAGGACTACGGAAAGTGGTACATCGAGAGAATGTCTCAGGAGCACGGTATCTTGAACCCAGTCGAAGGTGAGGAGGCACAGATGATTCCAGTTGGTACAAAGGTTAAGATCTTGCCAAACCACTCATGTATCACCGTCAACGCCTTCAATGCCTTCTATGTGCTTGATGACGATGAGAAGGTTATCGATGTTTGGATCCCATGGAGAGGATGGTAAATGGTGAAATTTTGATAAATAGATTTACGAATAGATAGAATAGCTTATGAAAATTCCAATTGTAGCACTTTATCCATCAGATTCTGGTCACATTATCATTATTGAGGAGGATTAAATGGACCAAAAGTGGTGCTATGTAGTGCATAAAGCTCACGCCGCGAACGCGCAGTTGTGCCGGTTCCCCATCGTCTGCACCAACTTTTTCCAACGCTGAAGATGGAAATGGAGAGATCCAAAAGGCCACAGATTTGGCGGTAATTGCACACACATCCACACATTCCAGCACTCGTACGGATTGGAATTTGCTAAAAGTCCCGTCTTCGAGTCCCATTACTACGGTACGTCTTTCCCTGGGCGCCTATATCCGCCTGACCGCCTAGCCGCCCGTGCCTGCTACTAACATCTTCAACCAGATGCCCGCTGAGTGGACAGAGCTTTCCCAGCACCTGGAGAGAGACCTCCTGCTGGCTTCTCGCAAGAGCCGGTTAGACACTCTCAGGTCCCTGGACGAACACGTCAAGCGCCTCATTGCCGGTGGTGGTGGCGATGCGTCTTCCTCTGTGGGCGCCATCCAGGAGCTCATCATCACCAACTACGCACACTTCACAGACGCCCCATCGCTGGCACTCACGACACAGATCCTCACGAACACCATCAATGCTAAGCCAGAGTCGCTAAAGACAATAGTCAAGGTCCTTGGAAAGATCACGCTGAAGTACAGATCTGTCGCATTGGCAGACATGACTGTGCTCTCCTCATTTGCATCAGCGATCATCTCCACATTTGCATCACAAGACCTTTTCAAAGATGTGCTACAGGACTTGGTCACACTCTACATCCAAGTGTTTGACATCGTGTACGCCAATGAGTGTGAGGATGACAAAAAGCACAAGGAGAGAACAAGGAAGTCCATCTCCAAGACTGCAGAGACCGCATTCGCTCAACTCTCTGATGATCAAATCTCCACTTTCGTCAAGACCGCTACAACATCCAAGAGCTCAATAGAATCACTTGTCGGATTGTTTGGAGCTCTAGCTGCACGTGGTATCTCCTCTGAAGACTCAAAGCTTGTGATTGACTACTACATCAAGGTTGTGCTCGCTACAAAGACTACAGTGGTCAACATGTCTGTCTTCACTCCATTCTTGCAGAAATACGTCACATCAGAGACACTAATCTCTACAATTGTTCCATCCTTGGAGAAGGCAATTATCAGATCTTCAGAAAGTGCATTGGGTCTTTCATATGAGTTGTTGAGATCGCTTTCATCGACAGTAGACCTTGGAGAGGTTGTCACAAAGACCAAGCTCTTGTCTCAATTCGTCACAAACTTGAAGAGCTCGAAGGAAACCGTGCGTCCATTGGCACAGAAGAACTTGCTTGTTGCCTTGAGTTCTAGCTCCACTGAAGAGAGCACAGGAAAGATTGCCGACGAGATCATGAAGACAATCAAGACCATCTCCGCTGCTGATCAAAAGGCATTGGCATTCCAGGTCATTGCATCTATCCAATCGTTCGACTCAGTCTCAACAAAGATCGTCACTGCTATTCTCCCACTTGCATCAAAGGATCAGAATGAAATCTCATTGGATGCCTCATTGAACGGTCTGTTTGCTCACCTCATCCCACTCATCAAATCAGGTAATGCACCAAAGGACGCAGAGGCCACCGTTGTGAAGGGATTGAAAGATGCCAAGATCCAATTGAGAAAGCTTTGGTACTCCAACTTTGGTACACACTTCCAACGTGCTGAGTTGAATGACAACTTGTCAACATTTGCATCTAGCTTGTATCCAACTATGGTTGCTGGCTTTGAAGACGTCATCTCTAACCCAACAAACAACATCAAGGGTATTGTGATTCCATACGTTACACTGGTCGTCAGCCATGCTCTCAAAGCTTCAGTTGATGCCACTGCTGTATTCAAGAAGGCACTTGCAAACTCTGATAAGCCATCAATCTTGATCAATGCCAGAGTCTACTCTAAGATCTCTACTTCTGAGGAGAAACTTTGGTTTGTTGAGGCTTTGTTCTCTGCTACTGAGTTTATCACTGAGGCATCTGTCTCTCTGGGTAAGTCATGGTGTGCATTCATTCTTTCAAAGTCATCCACTCCTGAACTCCTGAGATCAAACATCAAGAAATTGGCACGAGCATACACTATCAACCAGTCTGTTATTGGCGACTCTTTGGTCTCTGCTGCTGATTCTTTGTTGCTCGAGAAGACACAACCAGATGAGTTGAACCTTGAACCAATATATACCCGTTTGGCTTCTGCATTCCATGCATTCTCACAAAACTCTGAGTCTCTCAACAAGGACATTGTCACTGAACATTTGAGCAAAGTCATCATTGCTGCACACCACTCTGAAGTTTCTGCATCCTCAACGTGGATCTCACTCGTTCTGGGCTCCAACATTGACCCTGGCCACATCTCCACTCTCTACCACAAACAGATCATTGAGGTTATCTCTGAGACCCTTTTGAATGCTGATTCAAAGACTCATGACTCTGGTGTCTTTACCGCTGCTTGTGAGGCCGCTTCAACCATGGCTTTCATCGATCCATCATCTGTTTGTCCATTGTTGAGTACTCTCTTTGAGTCCGACTTATCAGCTTCCTCACTGAACTCCATCACTTCACAGGATGTTGAGATCTGGAGAGGCTCTGAAGGTGAAATGGTCATCAATGTGCTGGACTTCAAGAAGAAGACCGTTGAGAACAAGAACACCAAGGACTACGAGACACGTAAGTGGGAAGAGTCTGTCAGAAAGGAGATCTCCAAGAAGAACACCGGTGCTAAGAAGTACACAAAGGAAGAACAGGAACTTGTCAACAAGCAACTGTCAAAGGAATCAGAGATCAGAAGTCGTGTTGAGACTACTAAGAACAAGCTTGTTCGCTCCATTGGAATCATTGGATCTCTTGCCAAGACTGCTGAAGCTGTCGACAATGGTAAGTCACATTGGGTCGCATCGGCTGTTGAAGGTCTTCTCGCTGTCATTGCCATCTCCGCTACACAGGAAATCGTTGGTGATCTTGCAACACGTGCATTCCTTGACTTGTCATCTGTTGTCTCTACTAGACTCGGACAGATGAGATACTTCATCGGTGTTGCCACTTTGAGAATCAACAACATTGGAGTCATTGAGGAGAGATTCAAACAGGACGAGCTTCTTGATTTGATCTCGAGAGTTCTTTTCAGAGTCAAGTTCTTGTCCACGCAACAACCATTTGACCTGATTACATTGGTGTACACTTTGCCATTGTTGTCCATGGTTCTTGAGCAAGGTAAAGCTGTTGCTATCAAGAACGCTAAGAAACCAGTCACCAAGGCTGAATTCGTCGAAGAAGACAAGGAAGAGGAACAACTTATGTTGGCTTTGGAGATCATCAGTATTCATGCTGAACAGTTCAAGAACCCAGCTATCCCACGTCAGCAGATCATCAATGTGTTGCTCTCATTGTTGGCATTGCCATCTAAGGCCAAGCTTGCAAAGGAGTCACTCTTGACTCTTTGTCAGTACATCTCTATTGATTTCTCTGACCACGATTTGAAGATCTTATTTGCCGGATTGCTCTCACCAGAAGTCTTTGTGCGTAACACTATCCTTGAGGCTTTGGACCAGGAGTTCGACCTTTCTGAGCTCACATATGCAGATGAGATCTGGATCTCATGTCATGACAACGAAGAGTCCAATGCTGAACTTGCCTTGACCATCTGGGGAGAGAACGGATTTGAAATCACTAAAGACTCCATCAGATCCCTTTATCCATTCCTTGACCATCATGACAGTGGTATTCGTCTTTCTGTTTCCAAGTCTCTCGCTGAAGCTATCCAGGTTGCTGCCGCTGAAGGTGAGAAGTTCTCTAATGTTCTCGAGGAGCTTCTTGATATCTACAGAGAGAAGTCTCGTCCGCCTGAGCCAATCTTGGATGAGTTTGGTTTGATTGTCAAATCATCACTTGAACAGAGGGATGCTTGGGAAGCACGCAGTGGTGTTGCTATCACTATCAAGTTCTTGTCTGCGCTTTTCACTGATAAGTCTTTGGTTGCCAAGATCTTGCAGTTCATGATTGAAGAAAAGGCTCTCGGTGACAAGGAGCCAATTGTTGCTGAAGAGTTCAAGGATGCTGCTATTGCCATTATCGACTCACATGGTGCTGAGAATGTTGAATCTTTGATTCCTGTCTTTGAGGCTGCTTTGGCTACTAAGGCTACAGACAAGACTGATGAGGTAATCAGAGAGAATGTTGTTGTCCTCTATGGTTCATTGGCTAAGCACTTAAGTGCTTCTGATGCTCGTATCTCTACCATTGTTGACAGATTGATCAAGACTTTGGTTACACCATCTGAGAAGGTTCAGTCTGCTATTGCTGATGTCATTGCTCCACTTGTTCCATTGTTCAGAGGCAGAGTTGGTGGCTACATCCAGTCACTCTTTGATGAGCTCTTCAAGGCTCAGACTGTTCCACGCAGACGTGGTCTTGCTTATGGAATTGCTGGTTTGACAAGAGGATACGGTATTGCTGCTCTCTCTGAGTTTGACGTTATCCGTAACTTGACCGACGCTTCAGAGGACAAGACGGATGCCAAGAGACGTGAAAGTGCCTCCATTGCCTTCGAATGTTTGGCTAGATGTTTGGGTAAGTTCTTTGAGCCATATGTTATCGAGATTCTTCCAGTCATCTTGAAATCTCTTGGTGATGCCACTCCTGAGGTTCGTGATGCCACCGCTGAGGCATCCAAGGTTATCATGCAGAACACCACAAGTTACGGTGTCAAGAAGCTCATTCCAGTTGCCATCACAAACTTGGACGAGATTTCTTGGAGATCGAAGAAGGGTTCTGTCGAGCTTTTGGGATCCATGGCCTACTTGGACCCCACACAGTTGTCTGCCTCCTTGTCCACTATTGTTCCCGAGATTGTTGGTGTTCTCCAAGACTCTCATAAAGAGGTGAGAAAGGCTGCTGATCAGTCCTTGCAGAGATTCGGTGAGGTTATTCGTAACCCAGAAATCCAGAAACTTGTTCCAACATTGATTAAGGCTATTGGTGACCCAACCAAGCATACTGAAGAGGCATTGGATTCTTTGATTCAGACTCAGTTCGTTCATTACATCGATGGTCCATCTTTGGCCTTGATCATTCACATCATTCACAGAGGTATGCTCGACAGATCTGCCAACACCAAGAGAAAGGCTTGTCAGATTGTTGGTAACATGGCCATCTTGGTTGACACTCGTGATTTGATTCCATACTTGCACCAATTGGTTTCTGAGTTGGAGCTTGCCATGGTTGATCCAGTTCCAAGCACCAGAGCCACTGCTGCTAGAGCCTTGGGTGCTCTTGTTGAGAAGCTTGGTGAGGAGCACTTCCCAGATCTTATTCCACGTTTGTTCGACACTCTTCGTGATGAGACTAAGGCTGGTGACCGTCTTGGTTCCGCACAGGCCTTGTCTGAGGTCATCAGTGGTATTGGTGTTCGTAAGCTCGAGGAGCTCATGCCAACTGTTCTTAAGGGTGCTACATCTCCACGTGCCTCGATCCGTGAAGGTTTCTTGCCATTGTTGTTGTTCTTGCCTGTCTGCTTTGGATCACAATTTGCTCCATTCATCAGTCAGATCATTCCAGCTATTCTCAACGGCCTTGCTGACACTGATGAGTCTATTCGTGGTACTGCATTGAAGGCTGGTAGATTGCTTGTCACCAACTATGCCTCCAAGGCCATTGACTTGTTGTTACCAGAGTTGGAGGCTGGTCTTGTTGATACCAACTGGCGTATTCGTCTCTCCTCTGTTGAGCTTATCAGTGACTTGCTTCGCCAGGTCACAGGTATCAGTGCTAAGCAACAAGAGCTGGACGAGGAAGACAGTGAGATCTCTCTTGCTGTTAACAAGAACCTTGTTGAGTCTCTTGGTCAGGAGCGTCGTGACAGAATCTTGTCCTTGTTGTTCATTTGCCGTTCTGACACTGCTGTGGCTGTTCGTAACGCTGCTATTGATATTTGGAAGCAGCTTGTTGCCAACACTCCAAGAACCATCAAGGAGATCTTGCCACCACTCACCAACCTCATCATCCGTCGTTTGGCTAATGCCGATCAAGGTCAGCGTACCATTGCTGCTCAAACCTTGGGTGAGCTGGTTCGTCGTGTCGGTGGTAACGCTTTGGGACAATTGTTGCCAACATTGCAGGATGCCCTGGACTCCAGTGACTCTGATGCTAAGCAGGGTATCTGTATTGCTATTCGTGAGTTGATCGATTCGTCTAACGATACTGTTGTTCACGAGTACCAGGATATCTTCGTTGATATCATTCGTTCCACTTTGGTTGATTCTTCAAGCACCGTTCGTGAAGCTGCTGCTAATGGATTTGATGTGTTCCAAAACAGAGTTGGTAAGGTTGCAGTTGATGAGGTCATTCCATACTTGCTCAACATGTTGCAGACTCCTGAGTCTGAGAACGCTATGGCTGCCTTGCAGGAGATCATGACCACAAAGTCTGAGGTTATCTTCCCAATTCTCATTCCAACCTTGTTGGCTGCTCCAATTGACTCTTTCAGAGCTCGTGCTTTGGGATCATTCGCTGAAGTTGCTGGCAAGGCCTTGTTAAAGAGACTCTCCACAGTTATCAATGCCCTCGTCAATGAGTTGATCCGTAATGATCTTGACCAATCCACTGCTGATGACTTGAAGGCCTCTTTCGACAAGATCTTGTTGTCTGTTGAGGATGGTGAGGGATGTCACCCATTGATGTTGCAGCTTGCTCAGCTCATTAAGGGAGACGATCCTAAGAAGCGTGCCGTCATCTACGAGCGCCTGGGACCATTCTTCACCTCTACAAAGCTTGACTATGGTAACTACACCACAGACTTTGTCCAGGAGTCCATCATGGCCTTGGATGATAGTGATCCAGAGACCGTCAAGAGTGTTGTCAGTACATTGACTGCACTTGTTAAGCAACAAGACAAGGAGACTTTGGAGAGATTGGTCAAGCCAGCTAAACAGGCATTGGATATGACTGGTACCGCTGGAGAGGACCTCTTTGGTTTCACTTTGCCAAAGGGTGCCAACTCTGTCTTGCCTATCTTCTTGCATGGTTTGATGTACGGTTCAACTGACCAGAGAGAAGCTGCTGCATTGGCCATTGCCGATGTTGTTTCCAAGACCCCAGCTTCTAGTTTGAAGCCACTCGTCACTGTTATCACTGGTCCATTGATTAGAGTCATTGGTGAGAGATTCCCAAGTGATTTGAAGGCTGCAATCTTGTACGCTTTGAACATTGTCTTTGAGAAGATTCCACAGTTCCTGCGTCCATTCATTCCACAGTTGCAGAGAACTTTTGTCAAGTCTTTGTCTGATGCTGGTAATGAGACATTGCGTCTAAGAGCTGCTAAGGCACTTGGTACTTTGATTGAGTATCAGCCAAGAGTTGATCCACTTGTCAGTGAGCTTGTTACTGGTGCGAAATCTGCAGAGACACTTGGTGTTAAGACCGCTATGCTTAAGGCACTCTTGGAGGTTATCGCAAAGGCTGGTGAGAAGTTGAGTCAAGCTTCAAAGACATCCATCATGGAGCTCGTTGAGGCTGAGATTTTGGATGCTGATGAGAAGCTTGCAGTCGCTTATGCTCGTCTTGTTGGCTCTTTGTCTCGTATCTTGAAGACAGATGAAGCCGTTCAGATCTTGAAGCAAAAAGTTTTGGATACCCCACTTCAAGGTGATGATTCTTCCAAGTTTGCCATCTTGACTTTGAATGCCTTCCTCAAGGATGCACCAGAACATATCTTTACCACTGGTCTCTTGCCACAGATTGTTACTGCATTGGTTGAAGGATGTTCTGCACCATCTTCGTACATCAGTGACAACGCTACCGTTGCTGTGGGTAAGCTCTTGCTCTTGCAAGGTGAGACCAATGCACCAGGACAAAAACCAGTTGTTTCTGAACCATTCGACATTCCATTCCCACAAGTGAGTGAATTGACCACTGCCCTGGCCACCGTGACATTGAAACCTGTGAGTAACTCATTGGATTCTAGAAGATTGGCCTTGGTCGTTGTGAGAACAGTTGGACGTGTGAACAACGATTTGTTCAAGCCACACTTTGATGTATTGGCACCAAGTGTGTTTGCATGTGTTCGTGATGTTATCATCCCAATCAAGTTGGCTGCTGAAAAGGCATTCTTGGCCTTGTTCAACTTGATCGATGATGTGAAGATGGAGGAGTTCAACAAGTGGTTCGAGAGTGTTGGTGCCAAGGGACAAGCTATTGACACTGTTACTGGACAAACTGTTCAGTTGAGATCCATTGGAGACTATACAAAGAGAGTTGGTGCTAGATTGGCTGGTGTCGAGAGAGAAAGAATTGGCGCTGGTGGTGATGAGGAGACTGTCTTCTCTGACAGAATTGAGGACGTTAATGAAATTTGGGCTGTTGGTGGTGTTGAGTTGACCAAGGTGTGATGCATATAAAAGAATCTTGTATATTATTGCCATAGAAATGAGACGTGTGTCTATAATTAATCCTTTTTGCAGTAGTCAGTAGGTCTATCGTTGAGCGTCTACTCAACTAGCTTACAGCCATGCAGAACGTGGGAGATCGCTACACGTATGCGGCGGCCCTTATGATATTTTCCAGAATAATTCAATCCACGTACTTCCAAAATACTTTTAGTCAAACTTCAGATGCATATCATCGTAATGGTTCTGTTTCCATGCATAACAGGCCATTATTGGGCGAGTTATTCGAGATTGAAAATCATCATAAATCTCACTTACTCCTGAAAACGGAGTGGTGCTACACAAACTGAGCAGTTGACCCAAAACACCCCATTTTGACACCATTTCCCCGGCAACAAGGAGCCTTTTTCAGGCTTATATAACACTACAACCTTATTACTGGCCTTTTAAGCCACCTAGAACAGTGGTCCAAAAGTCCCTAAGACTCCTGGTTGTGGAGTTATGACAATTTAAACAAGCGCAATTTACTATGGCGATGTCACGCGCAGGTATAGGTTGGTGTCTGGGTTATGGTTGGCGCACTCCAACGCGCCTTTGTCCGATCTGGCACCAATTTTTTTTTTGCGGAGGTGCATTCTTCTTGATGTTTAGGGATTATCGTGAGAACACAGTGGTAATAAAGGCTAGAACCAGTACAAGACATGGAAATCATGTAATAAGGCTTGTGATTCTATTTAGAAAGTGAGATTCCCAGAAGATCCAATGAGGGTCTAGATCCCCCATCCCACGAAGATCGCCTGGAAGTTACGATGCAACGTGAAATGCACACACGTTATACCGGTTCATGTACACGCCCGGTGGGGGGATCGGGCATATCAGTTCTGCCATGGGTATATATCTATGCATGAGGTGTGCTTCAACGTCGATAAAATGCCTCTGCGTTGGTACCTCCCTTGTTTCCAGTCTGTGGAATGTGTAAAAGAGAGGGAGAGAAGTGGATGGTACCTGCCTCTCGGTAAGACCCTGGATCTTATTTCCACCTTGCTTAGCGAGATCTTCGCTTATTCTACAATGCGGACTCTGTTCCTAGTGTCATATGATTTCCCATATAGTCAAAGTTACAGCCTTCAAGACATGGGCTTTATTGAGGGTGCGTGTGTGTTATGAGGAGAGATGTTGAGATGCACCCGTGCGGGCTAGATCATGGCCTCTATGTTATGTTCGCAGCCGTTTGTATAACGGCTTCTCCAGTTTCCTGCAAAAGGGCAGAACAAGCCTTTAAGCCGAGGGTCTTGTGTTTCGATACTAGAAGACCAGGTATGTTATAAAATCTCAGATCATCTCAGGGTGGTGACCCTAGATGGGGGAGGGGAACATCAAGCACCTTCTCTCGTCTTAACGTTATTGAGCTGAGTATATGAACAAGGAGGCACCTATAAGCGGATACCCATACGTTGCCACAAAGACTTGTTTTTGGGACCAAATTGGCATAAAACAAACGCACAGTTCCTTGCTCAAGATCTGTGGGGCACAACTTGTAAGCCAGGACATCAACGTACATCGAGGGGGGAGGTGGTACATGCATCAAACCGTTGGGCGAGATCAGATCCAGATTTCCCAGCACAAGTGAGCACCCGGTAGCTTTAGGGCATCCTCACTAAGTTAGTGTACGTACGATATTGAGGGTATAGTGGTGAGAGAAAGAAGTGTAGCCCATCAAGCGTGTATATGATGTGCCTCCCCGGGGTGTTTGGCGTGTGAGTGCAGGGGGACCTCCAAAGTGACACATAAAAGCTCCTCCACGTCGCCTCCTCATCTCCTACACACGGGGTTAAGAAAAATTTGCGGAGGTGATGCTGCAGTGTATGCCCTGTGTAGCACTGGAACACGCCTCTATGTCTGTACACACATGTAACTTGCACTTGGGACGAGCAGAGGTGAATTTGGGGGTCAAAGTACGAGTGTAATTTCTCCAGCCCCGCCAAGTCACGTGACCAAATTCTCACCCAGCTGCCAGGGGGGACGCAAGGGCATCCAGAAGCGCCAATTTCTACCACAACGAGCGCCTGGAACCTGGCTGTTTGGCTATGGGTAAAAGAGAGTGAAAAGGCACAGAATAGGGTGAAGAATACAGGATTAAAGAGAAGGAAACACCACCCCAATTAGCAGAAACACGCCCCTCACCGCCACCCAGAGCGACCTAGAAACTGAGCGCTGAATTTGCAGCAGTTTCAACGGTCCGGCATGAAACTTGCGTCACGCGAACGCCGGAGGGGGAACGGTTCAACGAGGCTTTTTTTTGGAAGGTGGAAGGTGGAAGGTGGTTTGTTTCTTGACGTCAGGTCTTCTCTTCTCTTCTTCTTGTGCTCTTGTAGGGGAAGCCCTGGTTGTGGTTGTGGCTACGTCGTGTGTGGGACAGTGGGACACGGGGTTGTGGTGCGGGCAGCGTGTTCCAGAACGCTGTACCGTGGGCTTCCACCGTTCACTCCCCCTCAGAAGTGGGCACCGGTGGGAATGGTGATGGGGCCTGTTGCGTGTTTCTGGAACCCTGGTGTGGACCCCGTGGAACCGAGATATGGGTCGTGTGCTATAGTCCACGGGGGGAAGGGGGGGGTCTTGGTTTGGACATCCTCCCCTTTTCTCCCCACCAACACCCGCATTCCCCATTCCAGCCAGCAGTGTAGAAGTAGAAGTAGTAGGTGAATTCAAAACAAAGAGGCCAAGATATGCATAGCCGTTTGCTTGTTTGTAGATCGGGATCGAGATCGAGCTTTGATCACCAGTCTTGAGTTTTTTTTTTTGTCTATCGAGGTATGCGCCCTCCGTACCGATGCTGCCGTGGCTGCCACCTTGTGCCAGGGCCGGGGAGAATTAGGTTGACCTCCTGGCGACACCCCACACCAGGTTGAAACTTCTCCTTTGGGCGCTGCTACTGGTACCACAACCCAAGGATGCCACTCTGCACAGGCTATTGAGCCACGATGATGACATAGTGACAGAGACTAGATCAGATTCTGCGCGTCATGTCCGTGTCATAAAACTCGCACCAACGACTCGTAACCAGTTGCGCAAGTGAACAAACCGGCGCAGTACTAGCGAAAAAAAAAAACCACACCAATTGCACACACGCCTTTGTATACCCCCCTTTACAAATTTACAATCGGTGCAACTGCTAGAAAAGACTGTAGCCTTAAGTGTATCGCCTAGTTGTTTGGTACCACTGTTTGGGGGGCGCTTGCTGGGACGTTGTATACCTCCAAATCAGGCGACCGGAATGGGCCCTCATCGGATGTTGTGTGCCACATGCGCGTGGGTGATGTGGGCGTTGCAGTACTGGTAACAGCCCACATCCATCATCTCTTGCACCGAAGTCATCATCTCTTGCACCGAAGTGACAGACAACACCCGTCCTCCTGCCCATAGACGGTGTTTGCCGAACCCTTTGTATATGCTCTTGAACATACACACACACACGCACACACCAAAAGGTAACAACACAGGCGGTGACGCGTCCGACGGTGTCCACTGTCTGATTGGCAAGGAGGATTGGCGGTTCGTACATGCAATTGGTGGTACAACAAACGGCGGACCCGAGAGCAGGTGCCAGGCAGGAGGCGGTCATGATCTTCAGGTCCAGGAACCCGCCGGGAGGCGAGGGGCGGGCACGCAATCGGTAAGCACATACGAATCAATCGCCTACATAGCTGCAACGTACACACCCATGGGTGATCTGTGTGAGTATATATGGAGGCACGATACAGCCCTCTGGTACTAGATTATTCTGCCGTGTGTACAATTGTTTCCAAGGTGAAGAAATTAAGGCTTGTGGAAGTTTTGCCATGCACGCGCAGGATATAGAGTTGTTCCATGGGGTACCAACTGTGAATAGGTATGATGTCAGATGATGCTCTACTCGGCTGTACTATGTACGGTTAAACGAACTTTCAACATGACGAATTAGAGGTACTACATTTCGTGTTATGTATGGCACTCTCCACGATGACTGGCCTGGTTATAGTGACTGCACGTGTACAGCAGTGAAGAGTATACAAGTGGTGGCTACAACGTGGTGAGTTGGGACTCTATATACAAAGAACGCGGTTTGAAACAGGCAAGAGAAGGAATTGCGCAAGTGGGACACCTATGCTGCAGCACACCTGCCACCTATCATGTCAGCACTAACGTTGACCCAGCGATTCAGCAAGAATGATTTAGAATTTGCCAGTGACATAGTTTTTTTTAACATATAACCCCCCAATATTTCCCCAAACGCAAATCCAGAAGTTGCCCCTCCAAAACTTGTGTGTCATGGGTTTGTCAAAGGAATACTTCTGCCCTTTGGCGCAAAACGGAAAATTGGCGCAAACTGTTTCTGAACATTTTTTTAGCCAATCGGCGCGAAAGTTTGCGCGAAACCACCTGGAACAGTCCCGAAGCGGTAACCTCCACCTCGCGAACCTCGCGACTCCGCCGGAACAACCTCGCCAAACTCGCCAACGCAAAAAGAAAAAAAAAAAGTAACCGTCACAAAATTCGCGGGCGGCGAGGAAAAGAAGGTTTAAGAAAAAAGAGGAACCAGCAGCGCCTTGAGGGCAATTTCTGCGACTGAACGTTAACCCATGCATGCCGGACGCGTGATCATGCTGAACTCTGCCGCGGTGCGCAATCCATGTGTCATGTTATGCAGCTAATGTGGTGCTCAGCCGGTTGTGCAGTGGCGAGAATTGGGAGCCTGGGAGCCCGGGAGCCCGGGAGCCTGGAGGTCCCCCCCTCCCCCCGCCAGTTCAGCTGGGTTCTGGCGCTCTGTTGGCACTTGGACCTGAGGGAATTTGCTGGCGCAATTGCAATGGTAGGAAGCTATAGTGGCAGTATAGAGGGAGAGTATCCAATGGCGCTATAGAAGAATGTTTGCCCAAGAGGCGCAGGAGACAGCGCGTGAGGGGATCCTTCCAGAAGCTCGAGGTGGCGCGTCCCGTGGCCCACGTCGACAAGAAGCTCTAGGGCTGCACCGCCACGGGACTCGGAGGTGGCCCACAGCAAAACGTTCCAACTCTGAGTTGGATGGGGGAGAGGGGATACGTCAGCACAGGCACATCGTATTTTGGGCCTGTAGGCTGTGATTTTTTGTTGCGGCAGAGTTGAAACGTCTCGCCCACTGCACGGTTCCAAACCATCCACAACAGCGGCCACACGCCATAGAGGATATAAGTTGGAGCTTGTCCGCCAGTTGGAGAGCTCGTGGGGACAGTACCCTTAAGCAGTATATACTAGTACAGAGGTTACCCGCACCCCACCGTATCCCCCCCTGCACCCGCCAGCACGCCCCGGCAGCACCCAGCACGCTTCTGCAAGGCTCCCTCTTTTGCTCAGCTTCCAAAACCCAAAACCCCAAAGCAGCTGCCAGTGCCCACTCGCCAACTTTGAACTTTGAACAGCCTACAGCGCGGGCCCTTCAGCAAGAAAAAACCCTCCAGATTTCACACACGGACCCACTCGTTGCCAGCTCCACCGTCCTCCCCTACTACACACTGATCCCCTGCTATTCCCATAGACAGGCACACGCCCCTCTGCAGCCGAGTCTCCACATCTGTTTACGCCCCTAGCCCTTTTTGCCCCACCGCCGCGACGAGAATGAACGACCAACAACAACCCCATCAACAACAACAACAACAACAACAACAACCGCCTCCACCGCCACAGCAACAGCAACAACAGGTACAACAACAGGTACAGCAACAGCAGCAACAGTACCCACAGGGGTACTCCTACCCTCGCCAGCCTTCGCAGACACAGACGCCGATGAGAAGCTCCTACCCACAGTCCTTCTCGTACGACCCATCACAGGTGTACTACGCCATGCAACAGCCCCAGGCACAGGGCACCCCTCAGCAGCAACAGCAGCAGGCTCCTCAGCCAGGCCAGGTTGCCCCTCAGCAGCAACAGCAGCAGGCCCCTCCTCCTCCACAGCAGCAGCAGCAGCAACCTCAGCAGCAGCAACAGGCACCACCACCGCCACCACAGGCTCAGCACCAGCACACACCTTCACAGACACAGGCGCAGTTCCCGTACCCACAACCACAGCAGTACCCTTCCAACTACGCATACAACTACCCACAGGGAGTGTCGTACCTCCCATACTCCGTGCCCTCCGCTGCTGCCCCTGCTGATCCATACAAGCAGCCAGGAATGCAGATGCGTGGACCCTTCCAGAGCACACAACCACCAATGATTGATCCAAACACAGTCCCACAACGTCCAAAGCTCACCACCACGTTCTGGGAAGATGAAAACACAATCTGTTACCAAGTGGAGGCACGTGGTGTGAGTGTTTCTAGAAGAGAAGATACCAATTTCATCAATGGTACCAAGCTGTTGAACGTTGCCGGTATGACCCGTGGTAGAAGAGATGGAATCCTTAAGTCAGAGAAGGTAAGGTATGTCGTGAAGATTGGTGCCATGAACTTGAAAGGTGTATGGATTCCATTTGAACGTGCCTTGGAATTGGCCAGAAACGAAGGAATTGTCGATCTCTTGTATCCACTGTTTGTGAAGGACATCAAGGAACTCTATGCAGGTCCTCAATATTCAGGTGGATTAACCGCTGCAGCTAATGAAAACCCAAAGAACATCGTCCCAGTGATGGTGAACACAGGATTCCAATACATGCCAAAGGAGAAGAAGGCTGAGATCCCACAACTCTTGGCTCAGGCTCCAGTACCACAGGGAAACCTTCCACAGCATGCATTACCACCACAGGCTCAGCATATCCCACCACAACCACAAGGTGCACCGCAGGCTACTGGTGCTCCGGGACAAGACTACTATGGTGGATATGGTGGATTGCAATACCCTCAGGAGTACTATAAGGGATACTATGGATACCAGACACAGACAGATGAGAACAAGGCACCAGAACAGAAGTGAAGCATCTCACCACTCTTCACACCCATACACAAACGTTCTTAACCTTGACATTTTTGTTTCGAGGTGCTTTGATGATTTAAGATTTGCTCTTTTGTTGTTGTACTCTTCCTGTTTCTTTGCTTTCTATCATCCTCATGTCATGTCTGTCATAATACACCTTACCATACCCATCCCTCACTATTCCTTTATGTCTGTCAACTCTGTCCCCTTGCATACCATTCTGAACAATATAAGATCCTTGGAGTCCATCCTTTCATCACACCCCAAAATAAGAAGACTCAAAGAAGAGTCTTATATCATTACTGGATGTGAGAAAAATTTCATACTCAAGTGGTCAACGTTTCTACACTTGAGCTGCATACCCTCCTCTACACTTTTGTTTTTTTGATGTGTTTTCTCCCCCCCCCCCCCCCATCCCCTTTCTTTTTTTCTTCTTTTTTTTCCATCTCCAACTGCTATCTACATTCTTTCTCCCATTAATATGCATTTGTTGTTTGCCGCTGCTGCTGTTGCTGCTTCTTTGTTTGTCTGAATTGTGTTTTTCAGCTTCTGAAGTTGATGCAGACACACACTCATACCCTCATGCCTATTCACCCCCCTTTATACTCCTCTTATGTTTGTACCATATGCTATATAAATATAACGTTAGATTCCATAGTTTCACGACACACAGTAACCACCAAGAAGAGATGCTTTTGACCAAAGTGGCGGTGATAAATGGACGTTGAAGCAGGCTTGTCCTCACGCGCGTGTACCCCGGATTCAGATCAAAACGTCATGCAAAAAAAAAAAAAAACAAAAAAAAAATTTTTTAAAAAAAAAACCTCAGCGCACACGGCAGAAGCTTCAAGCAAGGGGGGCATATGCATCTCGATTTTCCTCTACCTTGTCACCAGGGATCATGACAGTACCAATTGCGCATGTGCATACACACTAAAGCTCTTACTACACGCAGATATAATCAACAAAATGTCATCAAAATTAGTCAATAAAAGAAGTGTTGTTCCACATATATAATAACGTTTCTTTTTTAGTCACCCGATCCAAGTGTACATCCCATCTTCTTCTCTGGATCCATACATATAACCCATCATCATCATTCAGCCTCACTTCTTCGAGGATCTTCTAGAGATCAATCCAAACAGCTTCGACTTCTTCTCCGGCTCACCAGGTCCTGGTTCATTGATAGAAGACCCAACACTTGATGGTTTGCGTGATGGTGCCTTGATCGTTGAGAGAGGTCTGAAGAAACTACTCTTTCGAGAGTTGATCGAAGACGAATCAGACAGGGACTCATTAGTGGAGACCCGTTGACGCATGTTCACAGATGATGCCGTTGCCCTCAATGACTTGTAAGATTCACTCGTCGTAGGTGAGATTGGATGTCCCACTGCAGTGGCGGCTTGTAATGGTGATGCGACAAGTGATCTCTTGATGGAATTGGCAGGGGTCTTTGGCACGGATTTCGAAGGGGATAATCTCATCTGTTCCATCTTCTCTGCAAGTCTCTTCTGTTCCAATTGTGCCTGTAGTGAGTTGTTCTTATCAGCATCAATACCACGTGCCTCCTCTTTCTCTTCACGTTTCTTACCTTCTCTCTCCCTTTTTTCAAATTCCTCTCTCTCCTTCTCTTCTTTTTCTCTTTGCTCTTTCTCTCTCAAAAGACGTGCCTCTTCTTCCTTTTGACGTTGTAGTTGCTCCTCTCTGGTACGTCTATCATCCTCATACTTGGTGGCAATGGAATCCAGTTCCTTGAAAAGAGCCTCCTTCTTAGATTCGAGCACTTTAGACATCTCAAGTGCATTGACAGAACGCAGCAAGAGCTTCATATCACAAGCTAATGCAGCAGCTTCGTAGATGACTTGAATCACATGATCAGCTGGCTCTGGTGAGTCTGAGGAAGCCAAGTTCTCCAAAGTTGCAACTTCACCATCTTCATCATCGTCACCATTCAGTTCACCACTCAAGTTCTCATCTGGACGTGTAGAGGTTGACTTCTTCTTATTCTTGATGTTACCAGCAAGACCAATACCAGCAGCCATGTTATCAGAATCACTCGTGGTGGTTGTTGCCTCCTTCTTACCTGATTCATTACTTGAGATCTTGGTCAATGGCTCAGACTTGGATTTGCCCTTAAGTGTAAAGTTACCTTCAGGAACAAGGAATGCAGCAGCCTCGGACTCAGACTCAGTGGTCTTGGAATCTGAGACAAACACATCACCATCTTTTGCACCTGTGTCCTTTGGATCAATGGAATCATCTTGTCTAGAGCTTGACAATGGATCATCGTCATCAATGGCATTCTCATACTTTCCTGTAGCATCGATAACCTCACCCAGTGGAGTGATTGGATCAACATCATCAGTACCATCCTTGGGATTGAGCTTTCTTGGACTTGTGTTGGACATGGAGTCAGTTCTGAACTTGATTGGAGTCTGGGATGTAGCTCTTGCAATTGGCTCCAATGGCTTATGATCATCTTCCTCATCTGCATCCTCGTCTTCATCTTCATTCTCAATGTCATCAAGCTCCCTACCAGTGCCATCATTGGAACCTTCTAGCTTCAACTCTTTTGATAGACTCGACTTACCAACTCTCAACTGCTTAGATGGTCTCTTGGAGATATCAATGGAGTTCTTCGTACTGGTGTCCTTCGAGGTGTGATGAGATCCCTTACTTGCCTTTCTCAACAGTGCCAAGTTTAAGAACCCATCATCAACAGTGGTCAAATATCCTTCAATCTCTGCAAAAGTAGCCTGGACGTGTGGATGATCTGCAAAGAATGCATTGACGATCTCCTCGTTGTTGTTGAAAACTGTCTTCACCTTCTTCTCATAATCCTTGAGCATAGTGGAGAATGCCTTCATCATTGCATCCTCTTTCTTACCAAGAATAGCATAGAGTGCCTCAGAGATCAAATCATAGAGCAATGGAAGTTCATAAAACTTAGCAACAAGGAACACATCAGTTGTTGTTGGAGAGAGCAACCATTTGTCACCCAACTTACCAACAAACAAAAACTCAGAGAGTGCTTGCACTGTAGGTGTGGAGAAGGGCAGATACAACGATCTTGGAATGAGCAAAGGCTCAAGCAAGTTCTTGGCCTCATCGAAACTCTCAGCATGAAGTGAGGCAAGTTGCGATTCACTGATGGATGTGTCTTCATTGGCCTGACCACTGTTCTGCGCAGATGATGAACGAGATGTACCACGTTTCTTGAGATTGTTCACTGGAGATCTCAGATCCCTGAGCTTGATAGAAGACCCTGTAAGAGGTATTGGGGCACCAGATACAGATCCACCATGTCCACTGTGTGTTGATGCAGCCATGGATGCACCAGAGATAGAGCCACGTGGAGAATCACGAAGATAGTCACGAGATCCAACACTCTTCAGTATTGACATCTTTGTATCCAATGGAGGCAATGGGTCAGATGGGGGTGGTGGTGGAGGTGGCAAGTTGCTGAAGTCTGGACCATCTGGAAGATCATTTGTAGATGTTGATGTGACTGAAATACCACCTGTAGAGACCACCGATGCCTTTCTTGATGTTGGAACACTTAAACCACCTGGAGATCCACTGTTTGACAGACTTGTGGTGAGTAAGTTACTCTTTTCTTGGAATGGGAGTCTGAACTGTGGTGCATCACTCGTTGTGGCAGCCTTGCTGAGCATAGCTATAGACTTCTTACTCTGTGCATTTCCTGAAAGCACAGACTGGATCTCTTCTTGACGATCATCCTCTTCATCCTTAGCATCAAGTTTGTGAACAGCTCTGGCATAACCCTTGGCTAGCAACATGTCAAAGCATCTTCCCCATCTTTTTCTTAGCAACATCAATGGTACGTTGACTTTTTGTCCATCAGCGGTGATGAATTCGAAATCAGCAAGCGACGCACCATATCTCTCAAAGGCATTCCTTCCAAGTGTAACTGCATAACTTGGGAACACAGATCTGATGGATGAGATTTTGGAAGTTGGAGCAATGTATTTGGAGTATGCTTCAAAGGATGTGGTTTGTTTGATAGACATCTTCTGCGTACCCTTGTTATCTGTCTCCAAGCTCTCTTCTGGAGCCTTGAATGCATGGAAGATATTTGTGATTGGTAGTCCAACGAGAACGAGCAAGTCGAATTTTTGAACTGAGACAAACTCAGCACCCTTGGGAAAAACTGTGGAGCCAAGGACCAACACCTTGTGATGAGAACGCCATGAGAATGATCTCCAGAGATACATATCCTTGGCCTTCAGCTTGTTGTCAATGCTGAGACGAGTCCATTTTTCTGATGGTCTGTTATAGAGGAACATCTGATACTCGTTTGTCTCAATGTTTTGTCCTGAAACGATGATGTTTGTGCCAAAGGTGTTACCATTAGGATTCTTCAATCCACGAGGGACAACGGCATTGTTCTTGATAGAAGATGTGGATAGTGAGAGTCGTCTTCCTGAAGAATTTGGCTTAACTGGAAGTGACACAATTGGGTTCTTCAAAGTTTCATTGGTGATTCCATCTTGTGAAAACACGTAAAGAACGTTATCCTTGTCAACCTCATTAACTGGGTCACTCTCCATTGAAGAGGCACCAGAGATGACAAAACTGCTTGTGGATGTGACTTTCAACTTCGATCTCGTTTGCTTGACCCGTGTACGACTCTCAATTTTTTTCGTCTCGTTCAACGTGAGTTGCATTTCCGTGCTGTTGAGGTATGTCTGGTCAGCAACGTCGAATATTGAAATGTTCATAAATTCCTGATTGAGTTCTCCACGACCACCAGTGATAGCGAGACCAGCACGCGGCTGTTGGTCGAGTGGAGAGATGTAGTCCACATGGACGAGTGTGTGGTCGTATCTGCTCACGGTTCCGGAGCTGTGGCCATCATCCAGACACGTCCAGACGTTGGTGTCCAGGTTGAATGCCCACATATCGTTGGCGGGAACGAGCTTGTTGCGGTCCTCCTCCAGAACGAGTCCACCAAAGAGGTAGATGCAGTGTCCCCAGAAGGCCAGCGAGTGGTAGAGACGGGGCTTTGGTCTGGCGCCGTCCGGGCCCAGGTCGACCCTGTGCCACTTTCTGTTGATGATGGAGAGGAAGAAGATCTCGTTGGACAGCAGCGCGTCCCAGGGCTTGCCGCCACACTGGGAATTGAGCTGCTGCTCGATCTCGTCGATGGTAATCTTGGGCAGCCCCAGTCCCACGGTTAAACCGCCATGGACGACGACTGTGGAGCGTGTGTACGTGGCGGCTGCGCCAGTTCTGAGCGTGAGGTTGAGGCGCTCGTCGGCGGACTCCTCGGGCAGGGCCAGCGAGTAGGAGGCGCTCTCTGACGGGAGCAGCGGGGCCATTGTGCGATTGAGTAGCCAGGCGCCGTGGCGGTGTGTTTTCTGGTGCTTTCTGGCGTGTGTTGCGGGTACGGGCGGCTGTCCTGGTGACTTGTTGTGGTGAAGTTGGCTTCTTCTTCTGCCTGGCGACTGCGAGCTACTTGGGAATGAATTTGGGAATTTTCGTGCGGTAGGGCCAGCACGCCAGCACACGGGCGCGAGCTGTAGGCTGTAGGTCCGATGGGCATTGGGACTCCGGAGCATTCTGCCACACTGCGAGGCGGAGTCCCTACTGTGCCGGGGTTCTGTGGTGGTGTGGGCTTTTCTAGACCCTCGTTGGTACGGGCGTTGGCCGGTGGACATTCTTGATGGGCTCAGACATGTGATTAGCCAGGGTCTCCCCCCTTCCCTACCCCAGCCGACCATATGCGATAAGCATCAGGCATGTGTACTTGCGCGTAGAAGCACCCAGATCTCATTTGCGGGTTCCCGATGCACAATTTAGCCGGTGAACATCGAATATGTTCCACTAAATTATGGGAGCATCAAATGGCCTATAAAGGTAGTGTGAACAATATACGGTATCACATCTGTTAGGAGCATATAACTCTCTGTATATCATAAGGTTAAATCTATACAAACTGAAATAAAGACACAAACTTTTCACATCCCTGGCCAGTGTAACAGTGGAATGGGATGTGGAGCTGGGTATAGAACCCCAGGGGAACTCATAGAATCAATCCATAAGGCCCAAATCATGGTGGCCAGGGGAAGGTGGCTCTGGACCAGTCTCCCACATCTTTGGCTCAGTACCCATAACGAACTTGAGAACACCACCATTAGTGAACAAATCATCATGTGTAACCCAGTTCTTATGCCATTGGACACCATTGACCTCCACACTCTGGACGTACACATAGTCAGGAGAACGACTCACATTCTCACCAATGATGTACAAGTACTTGTTCTCACCAACTCTCAACTTGGCGTTCTCAAACATAGGAGCAGACAAAAGGTATGTGGTCGTACCGGACATTGGATAGAGACCCATCATAGCCCAGAACATCCATGATTGCATGGCACCTGCATCGGAGTTACCTGGAAGACCCTTAGTACCGGTGGAGAATCTGGTATCCATGAGGAACTTGATCGTCTCTGCAGTTCTTGTGGAGTTGTTGACAAAGTTGTAGAGATACGGAGTCAAGAAAGATGGCTCATTACCAATATCAGCATATCCTGCACCATGGAGACTAAACATATCATCCAGACGTTGGCTGAAAGTTGCATTATCACCAATGAACTTCTTCAAAGTGGCAATATCATGAGGAACAGCCCAACCGTACTCAACAGGCTCACCTTCGTACTCATAATCACCCCAGTAACATCCACCACAGGAAGTTGGAGTGTAGTTGTCAGTGACCCATTCACCTTTCAAGTTCTTTGGTTGAACAAATCCAGCATATGGCTTACCACTTAAAGTCATGTTGAAGTTCCAGATGTTTTGCCATTGAGCTGATCTGTTCAAGTACTTGGCAGCCTCATCTTCAAGTCCCAACCCTTTAGCAACAGCGAACAATGCATAGTCATCATAGGCATACTCCATAGTTCTGGTAACGGATCTGGTGTAGTTGGTTGAGATATATCCCAACTCCTTCCAGTTGTTCAAACCACCTCTACCTTCGAAAGATGAGGCATCAGGAGCATATGAATCGTATCTGTATGGTGGATCCACTTCAGCATCCTTTTGCATAGCGGCAAATCCATCTTCCCAATTAATTCCATTAGTGAGACCTTTGACATATGCATCAGCAAGAACGATGTCTGCATTGGAACCACCTTGGGTACGACCGTTTTGATTAGCAGAACGTCCATCTGGCATGTATCCATCATGTCTGTAGATATCAATCAATGCTCTAACAAGCTCTGCACCACGGGTTGGGTTCAAGGCATGGAATAATGGGATGGTGGAACGGAAGATATCCCAAATGGTGAACCAATCGTCATAGTATGGCTCTCCAGTGTTCCATTTTGGATTCTCACCGGTACGGTTTGATGGCAACAAGTTTGTACCGTAGAGAGCTGTGTAGAGGATTCCAACTCTTGTGGAGTTTTCACTAGACACTTCAACAGAGTTAAAGATCTCATCTTCCCAAAGAGACACAGAGGCATCAGCAGCGGACTCAACGTCAAAGTCAAATTCATCAGCATCAATCTCCAAGTTTTCCTTAGCCTTCTCAGTGGAGATGAAAGAAATACCAACACGAGACTTGACACTAGATGCGGTGCCAAAGTTGAAGATCAAACCAGCCTGCTGGTCTTGGACTGTGGTGGATGCTGTTGAACCATTACCAGTAGAGGTGCCAACAAATGAAGTAACAACGGATGGGGCCTGGTCAAACTCACCAAAGAAGTAGATGGTCCAAGCATTCTGCTCACCCCAGCCACCAATAATGGTAGACTGTCCAGAGTAGGACTTGCCATCATCAGATGCCTCAACAGAACCGTTAACAAAGTACTGTGTCCACCATGGTCTTGATGGGGCCATCACATGGTGAGTGACATTGACAACGATGTTGGATGAATCAGAGCCTGGGAATGAGTAGTCGTAGAATCCAGATCTGTCACCTGCTGCAAAGGTAACGTTGACGCCGTTCTTCAAGTGTGTGGTGTACTTACCAACCAAACCGATATCACTGAGTCCAGCAGCTCTTGGCTGGGCAACCTCCACGCCTGTATCAACTTTTCCAACCAGTGGGAGTTGAGAGACAACACCATATTCAGGAGCACCACCAGTACCAGATTCATGCATCATGGAGATACCAAAGATCTCACCATCTGGAGCGTATCCGGAGTATGCATCACCAAAGGAAGCGCCGATAACGTCGATTCCCATCTTCACGAATCCAAATGGACGAGAGGGACCTGGGAAGACATGACCGCCACCATCTGTTCCAAAGAAGACATCAACGTGATCGGCCTTGTCAGAGACATCTCTCACCAGGAGAGATCTGTCCACAAAGGCAGCACTGGCCACAGTTGCGAGTGCAAGTGTTGGAAGAAGCATCGAAGTGAAGTTCTGTGATTGAGGGAAACATCAAGAGCCCCATTGCCTGGTGGTGAGGACCCTGGGGGATCGGTGTGTGTTCTTATACCAGACCACAGGCATGTGAGAAGCATTGTCAGGAACTCCACCCTCGTGGGCACTTATGGGACATGAGACAACAGCTGGATCAAAAGGATCATGTGGAGTTCAACGGGACTGCACGAGTGGGAGGGAGGGGGACCCACATGGGCCAAGAGAGCGGCCCCATTGTCCTCATTTGGAAGGAAAACTGGAATTAGCTTGGACCAAAGGCACACATAGTTCAGACTGTAGAGGTACCAGGGGCAGAGTTGCGTTTGGTGGAGTTGCCGCTGGTGATTTGGTTTTGTGATGATTTTGTTGATGCTGGTGGTGATGCTGGCGGATCTGACGACCACGGCGGCTGTTGAGCCCACTCAAAACAGGGAATTCTGAGCTCGCAGAAGCACGTAATATCACACGGGCAGACTGATGGCACACGAACAGAACATCTGCAGAGATCAATGGCGGGAAAGGGCGGCGTTGGGGCTGTTTGGGAGAGACGCCGGAGACACGTTTTCGAAGGAAAGATCAGCGCGCAGGCGGAGATCCTAAATATGTGTCACGTGTGCCAGGTCACGTGCTTGACCTGGCGATACGCTGCATGTGTCAACTTTTGGCCTCGTTTCTGGCACTTTGCTTGGTTGAAAGATATGCTTAGAGGTACATTAAGACTCTTGGTGTATACTGGGTGGAATTCAACGGTATAGAGACGGTTTTGCCTATAAGTGTGCCCTTCAAGTACTCTCATGTTTGCGAGTGATAACGCGATCATGCCCAGGAGCAAAACCATTGCAACGTGCTACTCGAGGAACTGGTCGCATAGCTAGCAGCCATAGTGTCCAAACTCGAAAAGAAGTCCCCTGTACCCTGACTACCCTCAAAGACCTTCAAAACATTCCGAAAGGTACTGGATATCCCATGGTTTACACGGTATTAGTTGCCGAAAGGGACACCACAATCAGGATCCACACCACATGTTCCCCAGAAAAACCGATGCCCACGTGAGGCATGCACCGATGTCTACCCCCACCATCAGCGTCTTTAAGTCTTCCCTAGATAGCATCATCCATGCTCTGCATGACGCTCCACAGCTTATATTCGACTTCACCGAGAGATGTCCACATGTCCGCTTCTAAGGGTGGATGTGCTGTAGATCAAACAAGGTCGAGATCACAAGGTTCACAAACTACACATCTCTCCAGAAGGAAGGTACCAAAAACCAAATACTAGTGTACAAATTGAAACTTTTCCTAAAAATTTAAACCACGAATCATCTGAAGCCACCTTGGAACTGTTGTTGCGTTTGGAAGCCAGTGAACTGTGGGGAAACCTGCTGTTGTTGTGCAAATCCATACTGCTGTTGCTGTTGTGGCTGTTGTCCCATCTGTTGTCCCATCTGTTGTCCTGTCTGCTGAGGGAATCCTGTTTGTTGCGGGAATCCTGTTTGTTGTGGGAAGGCAGTATGTTGTTGTTGGATAGGCTGCTGTAGTGTCTGTGGGAAGGAGGACATGCTTGCCTGTGTTGACGTTGGTTGGTTGTACAGCGATAGGAGCGAGCTCTTGTCCATTCCTGTCTTTTGTGTCTGTTGGAAGCCTGATTGCTGTTGTTGTTGCATCAGGAGTTGCTGTTGTTGGAGCTCATATTGCTGCTGATGCACTGGGTCAACATAGATGATACCTGTGGCCGGGTCCAAGTATTGCTGTGGTGGCTCAATCAAACCGTTTGCACCAACAGGTATAGAGGTAGCGGTTCCTGGTGCACTTGAGCCATCAAAGATTGCGGATTGAGCACCAGCAGAGCCAGCAGAACCATTACCGCTGTTTGACCACCAGTCTCCCGAGGATTGTGGCTGACCGCCCTGTGAGGATGTTGATGTGCCCGGTCTTCTTGGAAGTGGAGGTTTACTCTCATTGGAGTCATCGCTCTTCGATAAAATCTCAGCGGCAAACTGCACATCACCTTTTGCAAGCACCAATGCTTCATAGTTGTCATCTGAGTTTCTGAAACCCATGCTTTGGAGCTTTGGCTCCGCCTTGCGGTACTTCATACGTTGCATTTCTGGGATGTCTCTGTGGGAGAGTGTTGGAACTGCACCTGTTGATGATCTTGAGGCAGATGAAGTAGCTCTGGAGCGACCAGCGGATCCACCTGAGCGACCGAGGTTGTAATCTTGTGGGTCAATCTTATCGTAACGGAACTCTCCACGGGTGTACTTCTTGACAAAGTACAGATACACTTCGTCCTTATCGTCGTCATCGTATGGGAATGGTGTGCTCTTCGGGTTCCACAACTTCTTTGCCTTCTTGTTACCCATACTTGCAATGGAGTCCAGGTCTTCATCGTCCCATCTATCGTGTGTAAGGGACTTCACAATAGACACATCTGTACCCAACTTCCTGTGCATTGAGGCACAACGGCCACATAGGAAGATTCCCAGGTTCACGGAAGCCCAGGTGGGGAAAGTAGCGTCACACTCACCACACTTGTTCGAGTTATCACGAGCGTTGATGAGGTCCTTGAGCTCGTGCTCCATACGTTTCTGGTTTCTTCTGCTCATTCTCCACCGATGACGCTTTACCGTTGCAATTGGACGGTTGATGGGTGGTGGTGGTGTCTCGGTTAAGAGCTCTTTTATCTGATCCTTCCAAGTTCCACAGGGTGCTGCCCGGACACGTCGGCTGGTCGCGAATTCCCAGACACCCGTACACCATCGGACTTCCGACGGCATACCGACGGCATACCGACGGCCCCCAGACCCACACTTTTCCCAACACATCAAATATCTCTACAGAACAGCTTTTAAACAATAATTAAAATGACATGAATCAACATATAACACAAAAAAGTGACGAATATAAAATGACGGCGTCTCACCTCTAGAAATCATCCCTAATCAAATGGCAACCTCCTCGTACACAATCTCCTCTCTGTATGAATACAGCGAGTCACTCTCAGCCTCCTCCTTCTTCTCCTCAACAGCTGGGACAGCTTCTTCAGCAGCAGCCTCGGTGTCCTTTGGTGCGTCAGAGAGAATAGTAGATGGTCCAACAACAGCGGCAAGGGTGGCAGTGATAGTAGCAGCACCAACGGCAGCACTGACAGCAGTGGTATCTTCAACATCCTTGGAGGCCTCAACAGGAGCAGCTTCTGTCTCAGCAGCTGGTGTGGCAACCTTTCTCTTCAGTGGTGTAGATGCAGGTGTTGTTTTTGGAGTGGACACAGCAGATGTCTTTGGTGACTTTGAAGAAGAGTCAGAGCTGAAGATTCTCTTGAAGAAACCTGGCTTCTTGTTTGGAGTTCCTCTAGCTGATCTGCTTGAAGATGTGGTTTTCGATGGGGCCTTCTTCTGTGTGGCAACAACTGGAGCCTTCTTCACTGGAGTAGATGGCTCAACAGCTGGAGTCTCGACAATTTCTGGCTCCTTGACAGTCTCAGTCTCAACTGGGATCACACTTCCTGGGTTCTTTGGGTCCAAAGTGACAAATCCAGTGATCTCATTCTCCTCAGCTGCTGGAACCTCAGCAGTCTCAACAGCTTCAGTCTTTGGCTCTTCAACAACAGCTGGTGTCTCAACAGTTTCTTCAACAGCTGGAACTTCAACAGCCTCCTCAACAGCTGGGACCTCAGTAGACTCCTCAACAGCTGGCTCATCAACAGTCTCCTTCAGTTCCTCAACAGCAGAGACAGGTGACACATCGTCAGCAACGGTGAACTTCTGCTCCTCTGGAATTTCAATTGGAGCTGGCTCAGTGTATGCTGGAGTCTCTTCAACGACTGGCTCAGAGACGGACTCAACAACAGGCTCTTCAGCAGAGACAGCAGAAGCACCTGCAATAGCAGCAGCACCAGCGACGGCAGCAGCAGCGTCAACATGGATGGCGGAAGTCTCTTCAACCTTTGATGGTGTGGATGGCTCTGGTGTGGCCTCTCTTGAAGCAGCGGCGGCAGCGGCTTTCTTCTTCTTCTTTGCATCTCTCTTCTTCTTGTTCTTCTTGGAGTTCTTACCAGATGGAGTGGCAGTAGCATCAGCCTCTAAGTCTGGGGTGCCCTCACGTGTGGTGACATCTTCAGATGAGATTGGAGCTGGAGATGGGGTAGGAGTGAGCTCAACAGCCTTGACTGGAGCCTCTGGGATGGCCTCCTTTTCCTCAACTAGAGCTTCCTTTTCAACTGGCTCCTCAACGGTCTCTTCAACAACAGGTTCAACTGCATCAGCTTCAGCAGTCTGGGGTGGTGTTGGGAGAGTCGTAGACAACTCCTTGATGGCCTCTGGCTTGACTTCCTGAATGGTGTCATCACCGGCAACAACAACAGCCAAAATCTCACCTTCTTCCTTCTTGGCCTGTTCGAGGGTGATCTCTTCAAGGACAACATTTGGATCGTTAGCAGTCACTGCAACAACTGGTTCCTCACCGTCCTTGACAACCTCAGCGGCAAACTCGGTGTTGGTGACGTTCTCAATGGCTGCAGTGGAGGCTGGTCCAGTTGTCTCTGGTTCGACATTCTCCTTGTCAGACTCTGGCTCAACGTCTTTGGTCTCTGTCTCTGGCTCATCAACCTCTGGCTCAGTGACAGCTGGCTCGACAACCTCTGGCTCAGCAACGGTAGGTTCAACCACTTCTGGCACGACGATCTCTGGCTCAACAGCCTTTGTCTCAACGGCTTCTGGTTCGACAACTTCTGGTTCAACAACCTCTGGAGCACTCTCAACAGCAGCTTCCTCAGTAGGCTCAGCAGCTGGAGCATCAACAACTGGAGCAGCCTTAGCTGGGTCCAATGAGGTGACGACAGCGGTGGCAGACTCAACAGCCTTTGCACCAGTGTCAGTAGTCTTAGAGACGGTAGCAGCAGCAACAGCAGCGGTTCCAGCAGCAGCAGCGGTGACAACACCAACAGTACCAGCCACCTTAGATGATGATGCCTTCTTCTCAACCTTCTTCTCAACCTTCTCATCCTCCTTCTTGTTCTTGAATGAGGAGAAGAATCCTGAAAGTCTTCTCTTGCTCTTGGCCTCTGGAACAGTCTCAGTGGTCTTTCCCTCAGTGACGACAAGACTTCCCTTTGATGCAGACTTCTTTGGAGATTTAACAGGCTCAGATTCGACAACCTTCTTCTTTACAATCTTACCGACAACAGGAACTGCAGCGAGGTTAATACCGACATCCCACATTGGACGGCCTGTAGCTGGGAGAGACTCCTTAGCGGTGATATTGGTGATAGTGGCATCACCAAGCTCCTTTGGTGTCTCAGAGGCAACTGGAGAAGACTCATCCACAGTGACATCGGTGACCTTAGCAGAAGAATCAGAGGTGAACTCAGAAACATCAACAGAAGATGGTTCAACAGCTGGAACAGCTTTCTCAGTGACTGGAAGAGACTCCTTGACCTGGATGTTTGTAATCTCAGCACCTTCACCAAGAGCAGCAATTCCTGCAGCAGCGGCAGCACTAGCAGCGAGAGCAGGGACATCCTTTGAACTGTCTTCCTCTTCCTTCTCAGCAGCAGCAGCCTTCTCTGATGCCTCTTTCTCAGCAGCGATTCTGTCCTCCTCCTCTTTACGAAGTCTTTCCTCCTCAGCGATTCTTGCCTCTTCAGCGGCCTTCTCAGCAGCAATTCTCTCCTCTTCTTCCTTGCGGAGTCTCTCCTCCTCGGCGATTCTGGCTTCTTCAGCGAGTCTAGCCTCTTCAGCAATTCTAGCCTCTTCAGCCAATCTTGCCTCTTCAGCCAATCTAGCCACTTCAGCAAGTCTAGCCTCTTCAGCCAATCTTGCCTCCTCAGCCTTTCTTGCCTCTTCTTCCAAACGAAGTCTCTCTTGCTCCTCCTCGTACTCTTGTCTCTTGACCTTAGCCTCAGCCAATCTGGTCTCTCTTTCAGCCTTAGTGGCCTTCACAGCGGCAAGCTCTTCCTTGATCTTCTCCAGTCTTGTCTTAGAGGCATCAAGCTCAGATTCAGAGGACTTCAAGCTTGCAGTAGTCTGGACAACCTTCTGCTCACTCTGAGCAATCAAGCCTTCATTCTCAGAGATGGCAGTCTTCATCTCTGCAATTTGGGACTCAAGATCGGTCTTCTTGGATTCATGCTCAGTGTTTACACCAGTTTGCTTCTCCAATTCACGGTTCTTCTGTGTGAGTTGCAATTGGAGCAATTCCAACTTGAGTTCGTACTCGGATTGACGTGCGTGTAAGACACGAGTAGAAATCTCATTACGCTTTTGAGAGATGACGCTGTTGTGGATTGCCTCGAGCTTGTGCTGAGTCTGATCCTTTGTCTCACGAGCGTGGTCAACCTTCTTAGTGGCGTGTTGCTTCTCTGCTGACTCGGTGAGTGAGGCGTGCTTCTCGTTGGCATCCTCAATCTCCTTTGTGGTCTTGGTGTCAAAGTTCTTGATCTCCTTATCGATAGAGGCAATGGAGGTCTCAACTTGGGCCACAGCACGATCATGATCGGTGTCGAATTTCTTTCTCTCAATCTCAAGTTTCTTCTTGAACTTGGCAAACTTGGAGTTGAGCTTGGATTGGTCCTTGAGGGCCTCGAGCTCGAGCTTCTTCTGGTGCTTCAACTCCTTGAGCCTTTGCTGTTCAGCAGCCTTCTCATTGATGGCATTGAGGTTCTTGCTGAGACGCTTCTGGGCAATGGCGAGGATCTCACTCTCAGGCATCTTCAGGCCTCCACCAAGGTCAATTGTTGGCTCGACAACCTGCTTCTTCTTTGAAATGGTTGTGGCAGAGGCTGTGGCTGTGGCAGCAGCAGCAACGGCCTCCTTCTCCACTGCAGGCTCAGGGGCTGGTGCATCAGCTTCCTTCTTGAGGGCAGCCTCAGCAGCTTCAGCGGCCTGATTCTTCTGAAATTCTTCCGCAGCGGCCTTCTTAGCGGCGATCTTCTTTGCCCTGACCTCCTTGATGGCGGAGCTGCGCTGGTTCTCTCTGAAAGGGGAGACCCATGTCTTCTCGTCACGTACGATGTTGACGGTCTGGCGGAAGGCGGTGAACCTCTGCTGCGGCTCCTGCTTCTCTGCGGGCTCAGCGGACATGGTTCCTTTTTCCTTGTTCCTTGTTCCTGTTGCTGGTGTGGGAGGTGTTGGTGGTGGGTTTCAGGGGCAGTGGTGATGTTTTGGTGAAATTGCCTGCTGCTCGGTGGCCGCGCCCAAAGCTCGAAAAACCGGCGGTACGGCCACATCTTCAACACAGAGGGCAGCCGGATGTGGGGTTGGGGGTCTGCTAGCGGCTGTTTGTGAGGACTGTTTGTTTTGCGGCTTTAGGCGGATTGTGTGCCTGTTGGTGTGTCGGGGCTTGCACGTCACTTTTGGCAGCTACTGCAATCGCTCTTATTTTTATTTGTGCACGCCTCTGGAACCCCATGCAAAATACGACATACCAAAGCACCAGCATTTCCCTGGAGACTCCACTGTGAAAAGCCGGTTGTGTGTACGTTCCCAGATTTCGCGAACACGGTTTTTGGCCCTTTGGCGGTGCCTTCCGAATCGGTGAAGATTGCTTCCGAATGCGGACACGCACCGCAATCAGCAATCTTTCAGCTCCACAGTTGAGGGGGGTGGGGGCTTGCAGTACCAGAACTACATCTCAATCGTCTCGTTAATCATTCATTCATTTCAAATAGTATATAACACGAGCTCCATGCTCTAAAAAAAAATAACCAGGCACATAACCTCAAAACAAACAGAACAAAATATTAAAGACACAGCATGGTGGATCAATGGTCAATCCCATGGAGTGTGCTCAATCCTCACATGGTTTTTTTTTTTTTAATTAAGTCTCTCAATCAACTCCTTAACCTCATTCTCAATCAGAATATAGAACTTGTTGTTGAAACGGTCATCATCAGAGAGTCTCTCCTCTCTCAAGAACTTTGTGATCTGTGACTTGATTCTCTGCAACTCATGCTCCTTGTATCCATCATCGATACTAGTGTCCACGGACATCATACCAAATGCAGGCGATCCATTCTGGGAGTAGTTCACATCACTGGTAAGACCATTGACAAACATATCACTCAGACTGACACTGTTCAATGGGTTGTACTGCTGTTGGGCAAAGCTGATGGATTGTGTGTTTCCAGCAACGGCACGAATTGCCCTTGGTGCAATCTGCGCACATGATGTGGTTGTAGGTGGGGCAAAGAACGTCTCTGGTTGCTTCTGTTGAGAATCATCACCCTTGGAGAAGATGCTCGATCTTGAGTTCAATGGCTTTGGAATGATTTGATCTGTGTACAATGGGTTGAAATCAATCAGAGAGTTACCAGTGTCGTTTCTCAAATACTTCAATCTCAAGATTTGAAAGAGGTATCTGATGAGAGTGAAACAGTTCTTGATGATGGATCTCTTCTTGTTGTCAAACTTGATGAAAATCAAATCAATAGCCTTGTCCAACAAATGGTATCTTATGTCGTTTCTCAACTCGTATGACTTACTGTCATGGTTCTTCTCCAAATCAGAAATCAAGTTGGTCAAAATCAAAATAATTGCATCGAATGGCAAGTTGTTTCTAATCTCCCAGTTGAATCTGTTGTAAACATCATCGTTGTTGCTCTTCAGGAACTCATACAAGTAGTGCAATGCCGCTGGAATCAAGTTGTTGGACAAATCGTCATAAGAGTAGTGACTCAAGTTGGCCTCTGGGTTCAGGTATGAGTTCACATTGGATCTGAACAAGGCATCAATGCTGAACTTGGATCTCTTGTTGTTGACCATCTGATTGTAACTGTTATGGAAGATCTGGTTGTTACCATCCTCATTCGTGTTCAGCACATTGGACAAGACAATCTTCTTCTGGAGTAACAAAAGTGCACGATCACAGTATCCACTCAACATATACTTTGCCCAGTCAATGGATGTCTTCTCCTCATACCTCAACTTGCGTGATCTCTCAACGTTCTCCAAGTTCATGATTGAAGCATTACAACTGATGTGCAAGTCCAAGATCTTCTGCTTGAGAACCTGGATGGTGTTGAATGGCAAGATCTGAATACCATAGATAAATCTCGTCAGTTCATTCAAAATCAATGCAAATCTGAATTTACCATTCAGGAAACAAGTCTCATAATGAAGAACATTGTTAAGATACTCCACTGGTAATGAAGTGTCAAACTCATCCAATCTGATCACTGGTGTGGACATTTGCTTGAGAGCAGTCATACAGTCCAAGTAAAAGATCTCCCACCACAGGAGTCTTCTCATCTGCACTAAGGCAGGATCTGAGATGTTGTGGAAAGTGGCAGGATCTCTGTGCAAGTTGATCGACTGTGCAATCTTCACCAACACTCCAACGTCAACAATGTGTGGGTTCTCCAATGTACTGTGAATAATAACAGTGGCTTGAAGCACTCTCAACGAGTACTTATATGGGTATTTGATAGCCGAGAGAACTGCCCTTCC
Source organism: Petasospora maesae (assembly GCA_030563305.1). Lineage (NCBI taxonomy): Eukaryota > Fungi > Ascomycota > Saccharomycetes > Phaffomycetales > Wickerhamomycetaceae > Petasospora > Petasospora maesae. Next base: position 42,514 of record JAKUBT010000024.1, read on the forward strand.
AGCCTTCAAGTACTTGTGAATCTCATTACTCAGCTCAAACTTGGTGATCTCATCATAACTGAACTCGAAACATTCAGCCTTGGAGGCAGCGTATAACACTGCATAAAGTAAGACAAGGAACTCCATCTTGTTATCCATGGTGTTTTCCCAAAAGGCATCATGTTCTTGAAGGAACTCATTCATATCCAATAACGGTAGCACTGGGTGAATGCTAGTTGTATAACGTTTCACCAAACCATATGAACGCTCCTTTGATGGTAGTGCTGCGTATATCTCTTCAACTTTCCAGTTTGGAATGACATGAGGCTTGCGCAGCAAGATCACTGGCACGGTTTGACTTTGCAGATTCAAAGAGGTGGATATGCTGTTGGTGTTGGAGAATCCATTGGAGAATGCTTCTGATAACTGAGCTCTTGGTGGGACTGAATTCTGTGGGGTTTGTCTCAATGAGAAATCACTCAGAATGGAGTTACTCAGTTGGTTCCCCAATGGATCATATGGTTGATTTGAAGATTCATGTGCCTTCTCTGTGGGTAAAACCTGTGGGTTGTGAAGCCTTGGTGGAGGAAGACTCTCATTACTGACAATACTATCAGAGTCAGAATATGTCAGACTTTTGCCCTTTGGTGAATCTCCATCTTGCTCGGACCCTGAATCTGGCAGTATGTGGATAGGCACCTGTTGTGACACTGTGAGAAGTGACAGTTGAGAGCCCTGCGGTTGTATTGACTGCACCTGAGATGGTTCGTGTGTAGTCCTTAGTGATTGTGAATTACTAGCCTGTGAGTCTGTGGGTTGTGATTCAATAACACCAGGAGTCGGTTGTAATTGTGCTGTTTGTGAAGCTGGAGACTGCTTCTTCTTGGTCTTTGGCTTTGGTACTTGTTCGAGGAGAGCTTCTGGAGGTGGAGAGATCGAAGGACCTGAAGATAGGACCTTGGCCTTTTCAATATACTGCTTCAACTCTTGCTTCTTCTTCTGCTCCTGTTCCTTGTCCAAGACATCTTTACTTTTCTTTCCTCTTGAAACTCTATCATTGACAAAGTACTTGCACCCGAGCTCGTTCTTGGTACAATTTTGACAAACTGGGTGCTCTCTTGAACACTTCACCTTTCTCTGATGGCACGGAACACATGAATGAATCTTCCTCTGACGAACTTTTTGGATCTTGTAGACTTTTCCGTTCCCCATAACGAGGGCATTCTGGTCCTTCATGGGGACCAGCTTCTCTTCCATCGTGGCGGATGTGTGTATCAGTAACTCAGAGTATGATTGATGTCAAGGCAAGCGATTTGCAATGTGTGTATGGCTTTCAAAATGTGTTGTGTGGGAAAGAGGGGTGAGGAAGTGTTGTAAGTGTTGATATCAGATCGGAACGCCGCTCCAACTGAACTGAGATCCTAGCGCTTCGCTTGAAACTGATCAAATTGCACTCGCAAAGCCACTGGCCAGCCGGGAGGGATACACCAGTGTGTGTGTGTATGCGTTAATCGTGTAGCGCCCTGTTTGTAGTGGCGGAGTTGAGCGTGGAAGCTGTCGATGCTGTGTGTGTAGCCGTAGCTGTAGGGCAGGACGCGGTGCAGCTGTGGAACGAAGATACAGACGGCCACGGATCTGGTGCTGGGGGGTAGACCGTGTGCTCTGAAGTATGTCAGGCGTGCTGCCGTGGTGAAGTGGGATCTTTTGGTGATCCAAAGCGTTTCTGGGTGTGTTCTGGAGGGGCAAGCGGCTGGGCGGGGTCGATGGAGGGGTGTGTTCCTCTTTTATGAAGTTGTACAACCCAAACTGCCGCCAATAAAGCGCGGGATGAAAAAAATGTCAGCGCCGTTCCGAGCGCGCGCCAAAAAGAAAAAGAGTCCTGCGCCACTTGGCCCGAAGAGGGAATCCCCGGACTCAGACGTCGCGCAATTGCGCAGTTTCGCGAATTTGTTGCCTGATTTGGACTCAAATTGCGCAAAATCTACAAGTTATATGATTAAAGTTGGAGAACCAACATCAATCCACATCGAGGAACAGTTCAAAGTGATCGAGATTCGATCTTTCTCGAGAGAGTCGGACTTACAGGCACCGATATATTGATTTTCAAAAAGAAATTCATTGGAGTAAGTTAAGTGCACTGGTGGTGACGATTTGCTGAAACATGATATACACGTTACACGGGTCATAGACATCAGGGCTTTTCAGGTGATAACACACAACCATCCAAGTGTTGCATACACAAGTCCCACTGGGTAGATAGCAAGGAAGACCCTTCCTGGAAGAACACCGTTCACCTTCAAGTTGACCGTGGCCGCGTAGATGGCCCAAGCAACAAGGATGACGTAGACGATGAATCTGATAAAGCTCCACTCCACAAAAATGGACACAACAGCGAGCACCAATAGTGGGAACAATGCATATCCAGTTGTAGACAAGGCATTGAAGAAGGAAATTGTGCCACCGAGCATCTGAATATTGAATGCGATGATTGCCAATGTGGACCACACAAGAGCGAAAACTCCAGAGAACACCTCAGAGCTTGATGTGTTTGGTGACAACATTCCCAAAATGACAGAGAACATTAAAATGAACATCAATGGTCCCCACAAGTCCCAATCAAGCTTCTTCAAGTCTTCATCGACGTCAATTGGTGTGTTTTGGATATCAGCCTCAAGGTCCTGTCCGAGCTGGTCAAAGTTGATGCCAACATTGATCCCTGAATTTCTAGCAGCGATGAGCAAATTGTGTTGTTGGACCTTTGCAAGTTTTGATAATGAGGCAGGCCATACGACACTGAGAAGTCTGTTTCCAATTGCCTTCAGATCTCTCTCCAATGTCTTCCAGACTGGTTCATCCAGGGTGTCACCCCCTGTGAAGCTGTGTTCTCTCACTTGTTCATTCTTTATGATTGGGTTGAAGGTGGAGGAAAGGTCGATGTTCGGTCTTGTGAATGATGTGAAATTGAAGAAGGAGCTTGAGCCTGCATTTGAAGATGTGTTTGGGTTGTTTTGGGTTGATGATGTGGCCTTTGCAGGGGTGGGTGTCTTTGTCGGTTCATCAGGTTCGATAAGGTCAGGCTCCAAATCGAAGTCCTCCGCCTCTTCAGGGTCCACGTTAACGGGTTTCCACTTGCCAGACATTAATAGAGTGTTTTTGAAAGCGTCTAAAAAGAGATGTGTGTTTTTTGATGTGTTGTTGTTAATTGGTCTTCTGTATGTCAGTTCGAAAGCAACGGTTTTTCCTCACAGCAATTTGCTAAGAGATTGTTCACATCATTGTAAATCATCATTTTAACAGAAGACCTGGGATTCGAACCCGGAATTTGTATTTTTCAGTTGCGCAGCCACCTGACCACGCTGAGGAAAATTACACGCGAAAAAATGGCAGATTAGTCCTGTTGAGACGAGATAGTAGGGCCAGGGCTCGCAACCAGCAGCGGAATTTGGGCAAATATTGAGCCCCTGTTTCGGAAAATTGGATGATTTGAAGCGGCTAGATGATAGTGAGCACAAATTGATAATAAATCTACACATCCAACCCCACTTCAAAGTGTTTCACAGTGGTTGCGTGGGGGGTTGTCTTGAAGTTGTAAGAAATTTGCTTCGCCAACCCACGCCGCGCCCTGTGGGCGACTCTGCAGCAGCCGTGTAGCTGGAGGTGAACACAAGACAGGCTGACACGATGAAGCGTAGCAATTTGTTTCAGCTTATACTACCAATGCTAGAAATGACTTACCTGTATAGAGTAGTTGATGCTTCCTAGGGCAGGTCTACTTACCACCGTAAAGATTTAAGATTGTGCTCAAAGCCCCCCTATGCAGAACAGAACAAAGGGAATGTCCCGACCATACGACCGCTGCTAAATTCCCGAGGAGCCACTCGAAGTAACCAGCAAGATCGCGCCCCCAAAACACGCCCTCACACATCAAGCACGACCAATTGGGATCTCCAGACGCACAAGTGAAGAAAGCACCTCCTTACAAAGTCCCAAATAGGCCACTCCTTTGGTGCGCACAGCTAAAGCACCTGCCTCATAGGGAAATTTTCATGCGCGGGCACGCGTCCGTGCCTCCAAAACAAACGCGTCGACGCACAATCTATTTTCATTCGACACGCCCGAAGGGTGGCTACATTGTACATAGCCGTCAATTATGGGAATGTTGAGTATAAAGCCATGGCACCCTGCTCTTGCTCGTGCTGTCGAGCGTGCTCTTGAGATCTGAGGTCTGAATTATCCAAACTTCACTTCATCAACCATGCTTCCAACTTCAGTGCTCGCTGCTCTGCTCGTGGCTCTTCCTGCAACGCTTGCGATCTCTTGTTCCGCTTCATCCCAATGTCCAGAGGACAGCCCATGTTGTAACCAGTACGGAGAATGTGGTTCTGGTGCCCACTGTCTCGGTGGTTGCAGTCCAAGTGCCTCCTTCTCTCCAGGTGCTTGTATGGCTATGCCAATCTGTAAGGACGTGAAGACCACATTCGGTACACAGGCATTCCCAAACATTGAACAATACATGGGTAACCCAGAAGACTCTGACTGGGTGTACACAGGGTACGCATTGAACAACGACGCCGGTGATGCCTTGAGAATCACAATGCCAAAGGACTCCTCCGGTACAGTTTTGTCCTCTTCAAGATACATGTGGTATGGTAAGTACGGTGCTACATTCTCCACATCTAGAGGTGCTGGTGTCGTCTCTGGTTTCATCTCCTACTCTGACTCTGGTGATGAGATCGATTGGGAGTTCGTTGGATACGAGCTCGAAACTGCTGAGATGAACTACTACTACCAAGGTGTCCTTGACTGGAACAACGTCAACTACACCTCAACAACGGATACATCCACCAACGAACACACTTACGAAGTTGATTGGCAAGAGGATGCTATTTCTTGGTACCTGGACGGTAAGCTCATCAGAACACTGAAGAAGTCAGACACATACAACGAAGTTGACGGAACATATGCCTACCCACAGACACCAGCCCGTGTTCAATTTTCTTTGTGGCCAGTGTTGAGTACCGCTGGTGAAGGTACGATTGAGTGGGCCGGTGGTTCTATTGATTGGGACAATGAAGATATCGAGAAGGAGGGATACCTCTACGTTGAGATCAAGGATGCATACATGGAGTGTGCAGATGCTCCAGCAGGTACTTTGAAGACCGGATCTAAGTCCTATGTCTACAACTCCACATCTGAGTTTGCTCAGGGTACCGTGATGATCACTGACAATGACACTGCTTTGTGCTCCTTTGACAACTCCGGTCTTGATGACAATGATTCCTGCCAGTCTTCTTCATCATCTTCATCTGCTAAGAAGTCCACATCTTCATCCATTGAGCCATCCTCAAGCTCCGTTGAGTCTTCCTCCACCGCTGAGTCTTCTTCATCCGCCACCTCATCCTCTTCATCGTCATCATCATCCTCCTCTTCATTGTCATCATCATCATCATCATCATCGTCATCTTCCTCCTCCTCATCTTCATCATCAACTGAGGAGTCATCTTCTGTTGAATCTTCAACTGTTGCATCTACATCATCTACCTCATCGTCGGAGAAATCCTCCACAACCACATCTTCATCTTCATCCTTATCTTCATCTGCTGCCGCTTCAAGCTTTGTCCAGAACGCAGCATCTTCCACAGTGGCCGCTACAACAAGCTCAGTGGCCAATGATGCCCTTCAGCTATCTGGATCTCTCTCCATGATTGCTGCCATTGCCATGATCTTCGTATGATCATCACCATTTGCCCGAACATGGCCTTGACCAAACGATACTCCCAGACTCCATGCTAAGGCATCCAAAATGTCTCCTTGAGACTCCCCCTTTATGTTTAATGACAGACTGCTGATTTCTTATAGTAAAGTACGCAATTGATTTGATTGATTTTTGTAAGAAAGAGTAACTCGCTGTATCCAGTGTAGACCCATCACGACACGTGCGTCGTCATCGATGGGGTTCCTGCTCTGCCTGGTGAAGCTGGGTTTGAACTACAGAACAACAGGTCACTTCTTTACTTATCGTACAAGATAGTGGAAAACGAGTCAAACAACATGACCCACATTCCACACTCTATATTAAATTATGCATATATGCAACCCACGGGTTCGAACCTCCCTCCCCTTACTTCTCCCTTTCTCTCTCTAACAACTCAAGCGTACTTGTTAAATCTCTTTGATTTCCCAGCTTTCTTAGAGGTATACCTCTTGTTCTTCGTACCAACGTTCCCCAGATTGTTCGTTGGAATAACAGCACCAATCTTTGGTCTCTTGAACTTCTTCCCATTCTGGCTGATTGGAGATTTCGCCTGCATTATGGCAATACGTTTGTTGTTCTTGATAACTGGTGATGATGGTGTAGAATCCTTAAACGGTGATGGTGGTGTTGATGATGATGGTGATTCCGTTGAGAATTGTGATACCTTTGGTGAGGATGGTGCCTTTGGAGATGGCTTTGGTAATGATGTTTTTGGTGATGCGGATGTTGGAGTCTTCTTCTGTTGAACAAGCTTGGACATTGGGATTGGATTTGGAATCTCAGATTTATGTGTAAGTCTGGTGTAGATCAAATAGTATGCAGATTGATCACGAAGTGCCTGTTTCTCAGAGATGGCATTGATATATTCATCATCATATGTGGCCCATGATCCATCAGGTTGGCGGCAGTGGGCAATGTAATGACCAGAGGAGACAGATCTACCTTCATGGACAACAACGGATATGAGTTGATACAACACTGGTTCTTCGTTTGTGGTGTAATCTGAAAGATCAAGGATCAGTGGGTATGAAACTCCCTGCTTCACCTTTGACGATGAACTTCCGTTGAATCTGAATCTCTTGAGATGAACAGCCAATGTCTCTGGTGCTCTATCAATGCTTGAGATCTTGATCGCACTTGTTCTCTGCTTACACTTCTCACACACGTATCCACTCTTGTCTGATCTGTCTGGCTTGATCAGTTCTGGAGAGAAGAAGTCCTTAATAGACTTCTGAATGGAATATTTCTGCTTGCTTCCCTCTGACTCGTCTTGGACTGCTGGAGGAACACTCGTACCAGTTTGGTTTAAGAGCTTCTTATCACTCTCTGACAACGTTGTGATACTGTTCTTTCTGGAAGATCCCAAGTGGAGTGACAAGTCATAAAACTCTTGTTGTGTCTTGGAGACATGTCCACAGTTCTTACATGTGACCGATTGATCCAAGAGTCCACCAAAGATATCATAAATGATACTCTCATTGAGCTTACGACCCTTTGGTGTAGAGTCTTCTTGCAACCTTGAGAGCAAGGACATGAAATACTCATGAGAATCTTCTTGTTGCCACTCAGACATCATACAGTTGATATCATCAAGCCTCATGATCAACTTGTTTGGGTTGATGTGCTTTCTCTCTGACTTCCACATTCTTGAAGCGGTCTCTGCAAGGACATGAGAAACGGATCTTGGATTCACCTCTTTGTACTTGTTATTCAACACATCATTCAAGTAGTGTTGTACTGCTGGGATATGCACCATGGCTTGCACAGCGGCATTAGTGTAGCATGTCACACCGTGGTTCAACAAACCAGCAGGCTTCAACTTGGACAACTCTGCACCCCAATTCTTCTCAATGCGTTTAGAACCATTAGAACCTCTGTCATTGGATACTTCACCAAATTGGAATACATCTTCGAGAGTCAGTGGTTGTGTTTTCTCATCAGATGCATCGTCAGATTCTGGGGAAGTTGGAGGTGTGGTTTCAGTCTTGAGGGGAGCATCTTGATCTTTGAGCAAGTCCTCTTTCAACAACAAGGGATCGTCTTTATCCTCATCGTTTTCAGCATCCTCTTCTTCACTGTCCTCTGCGGTAGTCTCTGCACTGGAATCATCGTCGTCCTCATCATCGCTGTCCTTTGTGGTACCTTCGACGTAGTCACCATCATCTTCCTCATCCTCGTCGTCTTCATCCTCACCGTTTTCGGTCTTCTTGTCCTCTTCGGAGTTATCTTCGGACGCGGAGCTTGAGCTTGAGCTCTTGAACTGTTCAAACACCTTCTTGCTGATGATGTTCCGAGGGGTCTTGGTCAGACTGACTGGCGTTGCTGAGTCCTCGTCGCTGCTTAAAGAGCCCCTATCCTCGTCCTCGTCCTCGTCATCTTCGAGGTCTTCTTCAGCCTGGGGCAAATCTGGGGATCCGTCGTCGGAGAGTTCCTCTGGCAGGGCCTCTCCCTCGTCTTCAGGCTCCAGCGAGCTCGTGGCAGAGGACTCGTCCAATTGCGGGAGGGGCTTCTCCTTGCGAGCTCTCTTGCGCTTCTTGCCGCCGTCCTGGGTGTCGGAGAGCACGCGCTTGCCCGTGTAGCCAGCGAGTGCGGCGGCTAGCGATGCGGGCCTCTTGGGCGGCATGTCTTTGGCTGAAGGAGAGTGTGTGGGAGCCGTTGCGCCCTGCTCGGAGGGGAGCTGCTGCTTGGAGTGTGAGGCGCCTATCTTGACGTGGTGCTGGGGCGTGTTGGACTGTGCTTCTGCGCGTTTGGCGGCCTTGAAGTGGAGCGGGTCTGAGAGGAATCGCTGGATCTGTGGAGCAATGCTGTCCTGGACAAGGTCGCTGCTCATCGGTGGGCGGCGCGGTGCTGGGCGGTAGGAGGGGGGGAAGGGTGGGTACAGGCAGAGGTGGAGGTAGCGGTGGTTGTGGTGGTTGTGGAGTCTGGACTGTGGAAGTGGTGGAGATGAGCTGGTGTGTGGGAAAGAAAAGAGAAAAGAGAAAAGAGAGAGAAGGGGAAAGAGAGAGGAAGGGAAGCGAAAATATATATTCGCGTGCATGCCCTGTTTTCTGGCTCACGAGAAGCTACAAAAGGGGCGCCTAATTGAGAGAATATCAGGGTGTGTACTGTTTCTGTCTACTGCTTAACTTTCAATGGCCATTGTACCACCATTGTACCGCCAGAATAATCCGCAACAAGCTGGCGTGAACACGGTCCCTGGCGGCTGTTTCCTCACCGACTTCCTTCGGTGCCCTTGACCAGCTCCGGCACCGCCAGATAAGCCACGGGTCTTTGCTTTTTCCTCTTGACAGCCCGGAAAATTTTTGGGCCCATCGCTGCGGCCCCTACCGCGTCAGTTTCGCGGGCATTCGCGAATTTCGAATCTCGTTTTCGCGACGTGCCTTGAAGCTCTTCTCCACACTCCAACATGGCCTTTCTCTACTAATAGTAGTACCACGAGTCTCGGGATTGGGTAGTACCATGAGACTGAGGACACTGGCATCCACTCAAGACACTTTCCATAGATACACCGAGGATGCCATACCACTCGAGACACAGAGCCATGCAGCGTTGATCACTGCCAGCGAGGGCTCACAGTACTCCTTCCCACCTCTCCACAGCACGAGGATTAGAGGTCGAAGCACAACGACATTCTCACGGCTCCAGTGGCTGCACGATGGAAGTTCACTCATGTCTGTGTCCGATGTGGACCGCTGTGTAAGAGTGTACTTGACCTCACCTACTCTACTTGAAGATGATGACACTCTACTTCTTCCATTCACAAGATACTTCAACTCATCTCCAATCACATCGACAGAGTTGCACCCAGAGGCGTCACCATACTCTGGTAACTGTCCAATGTTACTATCCTCGAATGAAACACCACTGAAGCTTCTCGATTTGATCCCTGAAGATGACAATGGGAAGGCATCACTCATCAGGTCTTACGACACACAGCATCCACATACAGAGAAGTTTCTCAAGTTCACATCACTCAAGTTCCTGAACGACGAAACTTTTGCTGCTGGTTCACATGGACGAATCAGTATATTTGATATCAATAGATCCAATGAAAGGTCCACACTTTTCGCACATGGGATTGTGAGTTGTTTGTCAATGGTCAACAGTGAGTTCACAAGAGAACGGGGTATGTTGTACGCGGGAAGCTACAGCAATTGGGTCTCAGTATACGATGAGAATGGCAGTGTCGCAATGGAGAAAAAGCTATCCACTGGGTCAGGTGTAACACAAATCTTGGAGGCAACTAATGGGAAGTACGCATTCATCCTTACAAGAAACTCTGATGCAATAACCGTGCTGGATCTACGTATGGGATTGGAAGAGGTTGAAAGCCTTCCTGGAAGATCATCGGCAGCACAACGACTATACGCTGATCTTATACCAAGATCTGGAGGACTGCTGACTGGGACATCAGATGGCAATATCAATCTTTACAAAGACGCAGAGATGGCATATGGATCGTTTGACTCCCTATCTGTTGCTGAAGATGTTGCTGTCCCATGTGTCTGTGTGAACCCCATCGAGTCTAGTGTGGTGGCTTATAGTATTGGAGAACGAGGCTTCGATACACCAGAGATTAGAATTGCACAAATAGAGAATGACTAATGACTTTACGAAACTATTTATGTGTTAAAACGTAGCATCTGTTAACCAGAGCCCCAAGTGCCTTCAGAATTGGTAGCGGGCAACACATTTCGCGTCCTGAACTTCAGCTGGAGGAGTCCAAGTGGCGAAGGAGACTCACCCCCACAGCTATTCAACCTTCACTGACTATCAATTGTCACACCTAACACACAATAATCATGTCCACAAGGATACTGGATAACGTATACTCCAAGAAGGACACACACTTGTTCCGCCACTTCTGTGGTGGCTCTGATGACTCTGCACATGAATCCGACGACAACTCAACACAACCATTGGAGACAACAACACTTGACGTCAAGGCACTCTTAACATTACCAGCTGACGCCAAGGCAAAGAAGTTTTACGACGAAGACACCACAAATCAAACACAGGCACTTTTACAATCTACAAAACCATGGACTAAAGATGTCAATTACTTTCAAAACGTTCATGTCTCCTCGTTGGCGTTGTTGAAGATGACTGTACATGCCAAATCTGGTGGATCTATTGAAATCATGGGAATGCTCACGGGTAAAATCGTGAGCAATGGAATTGTGGTGATGGATGTGTATCCATTGCCTGTGGAAGGTACAGAAACAAGAGTCAACGCACAGGCGGAAGGGTATGAGTTCATGGTTCAATACTTGGACAGCTTGAGAAAGGCTGGAAGACAGGAAAACATCGTTGGTTGGTACCACTCTCATCCAGGATATGGATGTTGGTTATCAGGTATTGATGTGAGTACACAGTCTTTGAATCAACAGTTCCAGGATCCATACCTTGCTATCGTTGTTGACCCAATGAGAACCACCTCGAATGGACTTGTTGAGATTGGTGCATTTAGAACGTATGATGAGAGCTACGTGAAGGCACTTCAAAGCACATCTACTCAACAGCAAAACTTTGGGTCAGCATCTCTCAGTGCTTCAGTGACCAAAGCAAATAGGTCCAAGCCAAAAGAGAAGGGCGGTAAGGCTGCGAACATCCCAGATGAGAAGATCAAAGATTTTGGTATGCATGCCAATAAGTATTACTCTCTTACCATTGAGGTGTTCCGCAGTGCAGTTGATCATATGATCTTGTCGAATTTGTGGAACAAATTTTGGGTGAGCAGTCTTGCGGAGACTGGAATCAGTGAAGATGAACAACGAGTTGAATTGGACAAGTTCTTGAATGAGAAGCTCACTGAGGTGGAACAAAAACTTTCCTTTTTGAAGAAGACTGAGATCAAATCAAACAACCAGAGAATGAACAAGAAGGGAGGTGCAGTACCTTATAGCTCAAATGATCGTGAGATGCGTTCTGGATTCTCACCGCCGCCACTACCTCAAGGACAAAAATCATCACACCACAACGATATGCTACGTTCAAGATACCAACAGTCATTGGGCAACGCATCAGAGTCATTTAACCCAATGTCACTACGGAGATCCCAACTCTCACCATTCACAAAAGCAAACCTTTTAAGCAAGTTGGGTGCTAAAGACCCTGAGACCCAAGAATCAGAGAGTGATTCTGAGATGAATGACGTTGATAGTGATTTGGAATTGATCCAGGACGCAGAGGACAATTACGCGAGAAAGATGGAATCTGGAAGAGGATCAAGAAGACCACTGAGATACGAGCAGTCAAGACAGATCCTAAGTCCTACTCAGGGTAACTCTGGAGATGCTAGTTATGACAACATGGTTCCAAAGAGAAAGAAACATCAGGATAAGTCTAGAGCTGTGGCTGCTGATGCTACTAGAAACTTGATGAAGTTGAAGATGCAGGAGATTTTATTCTTGAATGAAGATTGAAGATGAGTGAAGGCATTCTTGCTGATGAGACTTGCAATAAACATGGCTAATGACAATTAATTTGACCTGTTGTGTAGAGTTCTTCTGGTTTGGAAGTGGTGCCGGCCCCGCCAAAATGCGGGTGATCCCCGCGAACAGTCTCTCGGAGCAAAAATCTGAAGAAAACCAAAGGGTACCCCCTTACGATCCACTTCTCCGGAAATTAAAACAGCGCACAAGGGCGAATAAGGGACGCTATGTAATGGGATAAAGTGGATTATCGGGTATTTTTGGCGTCTAGATTCAAATACCGTACTTGGAAACGTTGATTCCACACTTAAATGACCCGCTATGAGGGGCTCTTTTTTGGCATCAAATCGTCAAAAAATCACAACTTCAGACTCTTTTTTAATAGAGAAAGTTGTCTAATATCAAAGATCTAAAGATACTACAATCAAGAGACGCTCGAGGGCTACATATTTATCTTTTATGTGGGGTCAATATCCGCACCCAAAGGCTGTATATGGAGTGTTTTGTTTCCCGGGGTCAAATCGCATCATCCGAAAGTTTCCTCTCAACGCCCCCACACAACGCCAACAATCACCAACAAGGGCCAGGTTGCCATGTTCACGAGAGAAAATTGCCCAATACTCGAGATGGATACCAAAATGATCAGCTCGAAATTTCACGAAGAATGATGACATCGGGGAGGGCAGGGGGCTGCACTACCCCACACTTGCACCATGGGGTCGCGGGCACCTTGATCGTCGTGCTTCACAAGGCCGTGGCCCTTGGAATCTGAATTTGTTCCATGGCCCTCCATAGGCTGTGTTTGCACCTCCAGATGGATATACGAGGTCACGTGCTCGGCCTCTGGGCCTCTGGGCCTCTGGAAGCGGGCAATGTGCCGGATAGCCGGTTTTGTGTCAGTTTCCAAGTGTCAATTGTGTTGTCGAGGTTCGGCCATGTGGGTCGATCCGCCGAGTCACGTGACAGTGGGTGTTCTGCCATTCTATTGACCAATGGCTGTCCTATGTCGTTTTTGTGTCAGTTGTCCGGGGTTTGGCGCATGCCCCAGGTCCCTGAACCCCTGGCTGGTCTCAGGGGCTCATGCGGTAGAAGGAGACAGGTCGTGGTGGTATGCGGCACTCAAGCATCTTACCGATGGTCTGAAAAGTGGGATCTATGGAAAGCGACACGCTCTACATGATGTGTGACTTTGTGGGATGGCTGGACTCATTGTGAACGTACAGTGCTTCAGGAGAGTCAGAGTTAGTCAGAAGATCGAACTTCAACAAGTGTGTTGATTCTATCCTCATGGCTAATTTTTGTTAAGCAACATGCTAGTCTAAGGGTATAGTATGAATTCAAGGAGTGCAAAGTAGCTGGATCTATTACACACTGAGCGGTAAAGAGTGATGTGGTGTCAAGCGGCCACGGAGAAGTTAGTTAAAAGCTGCTTGTCTTGCGTCAAGCTTTCTAGCCGTAGTGGCTGACGCGTAAAAAAGCAGAACGTGCTACCACTTTCTTTCTTCTTTTGCAACTACCAAAGAAAGACCACGCCAGAGGAAAACCAAAGAGTCTTGTCAAAATGGTAAACATACACCTTTGAATCTGAATGTTTACAATTCGTTTCAATAACGTGTTCATACTGACCAACAAGGGCAGCCGCCAAAGCCAAAGAAAGGCGTGAGTCTTGAAGAGAAGCGCACCAAGCTCCTTGAGTTCTTCACACGTGAACACGGATTCTACAGCATCAAGGAGATTGAGACCCAAGGATCCAAATTCACTGGAGTTCACGCTATGCAAATCAAAGATGTTCTCCAGGGGATCATTGATGATGGGCTCGTCAATGCTGAGAAATGTGGAATCAGCGTCGTGTACTGGTGCTTTGAATATGACAAGATCAAGGCGCTTAAGGACATGATTGCAAAGAAGGAGGAGAAACTAGTGGAGACACAGAATAAAATCACACAGGCCCAGGTGGAGTTGAAAGATGCTAAGAAGTCACGTTCCAGTGTCAAGCATACTAAACAACGCTCGGATGTGCTCAATGAGCTCACTGCTGAGCACGCTAATTTGGAAGCACAGTTGGAATCATCGGTTTATGATGAAGATCGAGTGGCCAAGGTCAAACAAGGGTTAAGAAAGCAGTATGATATTGCAGAGGGCTGTACTGACATCATCGAGGCTATAATCTTGCACTTTTCCAGAGTCGATGCTGTTGATAGGGACTACTTTCAAGACGTGTTTCCCGGGCTTCCAGATGAGTTTGCTGACTTACCGGATTTGGAGAAGTTCTTCAAGTCGTTGAACTGAAAACCGTGGATGAACATCTACTGAATCTATTGATGCAGCGTGCTGAGCTATAAAACTTGATCTAATATTAAAGATTTGACTTATTGAGCTATTCGGATCTAGTGTAGTGACTGTGAGCCGTTCTTTAGGCGGCACATGGAAAGGCAAGCTGAAGGTAGGTAAGAAGGTTCCGCTGTTTGGTTTGGATTGGATGCGTAAGGTATCAAGTCCCTGAATGTGTAAAGGTGAAAGATATAGAGCACGTTCTATAGGTCAGCAGTGGAGATTCGAGATTCGAGACTCCCAAAGTGGCACTAGAACTTCACACCGAGCCCCGCTACCCGCATGGCTTGGACTCTTCGGGGCATCGGCCATGGGCTGATAATGATAAGAGCTATGTGTCACCTGGGTGTGGCCGTAACGGGTCACGTGCGCAGTCGTTTGGGGATGACGTCCACAGCTCCAGAGCACACGCCACCGGGGAAAGGGCGCCGCTAAGAGCACTGGAAGCCGGTTGGCAACGGTGGCAAAAGTCACTCAGCAGGGCAGTGAGTAATAAGTGCAGTCACGGGCGCCACCAGCAAGAGCGCCACCGAGAAGACACGAGCGGAGGTGCACTTCCGCAAGCGAATAGCAGCTCGACCGTTTGGCGTCACACTACCCCAATTCGCGCGGGCTCCTTATCACCAGTGCAACTCCACGAATCCACGGACCACCGCCTTTTAAATATAGTTGGAACCCGCTCCTCGTTTCACGCCCCACCCGCCCACCAGCCACACACTCAAGGCTCTAGCACAGCTACCACACACACAAACATCAAGGCCTCAGACACAGCTGCTGAGCACCACCCACACGCCACTTACCGCCCACAGTCAGTCGCTGCTCGCCTGCCCTAACTGGAGCTGCGGACGCGCCCTTGTTTGCCAGCAAGGAACCCAAGGAGCGCCACCAGAGCACCAGCACAAACCGCCCCACAGCGCCACTCCCACCTCGGCGCTCGCTCGTTCAAGAGGTACACAGACAGTGCTGTGACTACTCTTGCACCTGTGACAGAGAAAGCCACCGTTAGCGCTATCAAACCGCCAGCCGCCGCCGCCCTCACCCCCTCTCCAGTGAGTCACTGAAGTGGAACGCGTCTGCTCATCGCTCAACACCAAAACACACATCACAACTGCCTCCAGGACCAGCAGAACATCCACAAACAGTACATATTCAAACGCCATCTCTGTCAGTATAGTCCTGCTCAGTCTCTTTGCCAGTTTTTGAGTCACCAGTACACTTCAAACCACCATCACATTCCTCACCGCAACAACAAACAACCTCCCACTTCAACCCCCTTGAAGTAACAACACACACAGCAAACACATCACAATGGCGCCCTCACCGGCACCTACGTCCCACGATCGACATGCAAAGCTAATCGGATCCTACAAGGTTGGCTCTGAGATTGGTCGTGGAAGTTTTGCCTTCGTGTACAAAGGGGTGAACTTGAAGACCCACACCCCCGTGGCGATCAAGTCCGTTGTCAGATCGTTATTGAAGAACAAGAAGCTCTTGGAGAACTTGGAGATTGAGATATCGATTCTTAAGGACTTGAAACACCCTCACATCGTGGAGTTGTTGGATTACCAGCAGACTGATGGTCATTTCCACTTGATCATGGAGTATTGCTCTCTTGGTGACTTGTCATACTTCATCACGAAGAAGAACGACCTCATCCAAAAACATCCATTGGTCAAGACGATATTCAACAAGTACCCATCGCCAGAAGGATCAAATGGTTTGAATAAGGTTTTGGTCATGAACTACTTAAAGCAACTTTCATCTGCACTTGAATTCTTGAGAGAGAAAAACTTGGTACACAGAGACATCAAACCACAGAACTTGTTGCTAAGTCCACCAGTGTTCCAACAAGATATATTTGATGAGAAGGGATTTGTTGGACTACCTGACCTACCGGTGTTGAGAATTGCAGATTTTGGATTTGCAAGATTCTTACCAAACACTTCTTTGGCAGAGACGTTGTGTGGCTCACCGTTATACATGGCCCCAGAGATCTTGAACTATCAGAAATACACAGCGAAGGCTGACTTGTGGTCAGTTGGTGCTGTGTTGTATGAGATGTCTGTGGGTAAGCCCCCATTCAGAGCTTCAAACCATGTGGAGCTATTCAACAAGATTAAGAAGGCAAAGGATAAGATTCACTTCCCAAGTGCGATTGCACACACCATCGATCCAGAGATTAAGAAGTTGATTTGCTCCTTGTTGAAATCAGAACCAACAGAACGTATGGGATTCACTGAGTTCTTTGAGAATGAGATTGTCAACTATGACTTGAGATTGCTGTTGGATGATGTGAACAAGGATATCAACTTGGAGCCGTCACTTGTAAATGAGAACTTGTTCATCTCTGAATACCTTCAGAAGGATGGTAACACTACCAACAACAACAACAACAGAATCACAGAGGACATTGCAGAGGACACAGAACCTGAGACTGAGAGAGAAGCTCCTGCACATTCTGACAAGTCCATTGATCAGATTAAGCAACTGCAGAGACAGACCCCACCGCCATCTAGTGGTGCCATGGTCAAGCAGATATCTCGCCGTGATATTCAACCGATTGCAGGACAGACAGTGTCATACCAACAGCAACAACGTCGTGGATCTCAAGGAGGATCCAACAGATCAAACTTCAAATTCAACTCCCCAGCAGCTGCAGGTCAGTCAGATCTGGTTGTTGAGAAGGAGTACGTTCTTGTTGAGAAGACTGCAGTTGAAGTTAACGCACTTGCTGATGAGTTGGCCAATGCTGGAACTGGTGCAGGTGCTATTGCTCTGCCCAACCAGTACTACACACAACAACGTCATCGTTCTTCAAGAGGTTCATCTGGAGGTTCATCAAATGGAAGACGTCCATCTTTCGACAGACGTGTTTCTATTTCGATCTCTCCAACAAATGCCCTTTCAAAGGCATTGGGATTGGCATCTACGAGACTATTTGGCAGTACAGCTCAACCACTCTCTGTATCTCCAGGAAACAGCAACGCGTTGGCACACATCAACAATTCAAACAACACATTCACGAATAACATTCTCCTCAACTCGACGAATCAAATTATCAACTACAACTCATTCAAGACAAATAACAGCAACACACTGAGAGGCACTGACAACACCATCATCTTGGAACTTGAAAGCTTGGCTACGAAGGCCCATGTGATCAATCTCTTTGCAGAGGTGAAGTTCAGCCAGTTGATTCCATCACCACCTTCTTCCAACTCATTTGCCATCCAGGACGATGATGACGATGACAGTCTACACGATGATGAACAACTCCCACCAGATGTCGTTAAGCAGCTTGCAGATGAAGCTGTCTTTCTCTATGTGAAGACACTTTCACTCCTAGCTAAGGCTATGAGCGTTGCATCTGAATGGTGGCATAACAACAGTGGTAAACCAGTACCACGTCTGAATGAGATTGTTCAATGGATTCGTGATCGTTTCAACGAAGTGTTGGAAAAAGCTGAGTTTGTCAAGATGAAACTACAAGATGCTCAAAAGAAGTTGGATGATGATCCAATGTGGGATAAGTCCAACGAGGAGAAGATTTACGCAGAGAGATTGATCTATGATCGTGCATTGGAGATTGCCAAGAACACTGCTAAATCCGAGATGAGTGGAACAGATCTGCTTGGTTGTGAGTTGGCCTATTCTACTGCTATTTGGATGTTGGAGTCATTGCTTGATTCCGATGGATCTGGTGAGAAGTTGGAAGATGGGGATCGAGCAGCAGTGGAGAGATACATTGAGAGCATCTCTAACAGATTGGCATCTTTGAAGAAGAAACTGGAGATTTCTCAAAGAGTTTGAAGACCTTGACCCTCCCCCTCCTCACCTGCCCTCTGCTCTTCCCCCCCTTCCTCTTCATTTTATGTTCAGTTCTTTTATTCTTTTTATCTTTGGAGAGATATGATACGCTTTGGGTTTTATTCAATGATGGGGAAAGAGATGGATGATCATATATTCATTTTCAACGCACACGCATACGTCACACACGCACATGCACACATTCACACTTACAACCACACACACATTATACTTTATGATTGGTTTGCTATAGGAAAATTTTAAGGAGGGTTACAACAGCAAGATTAACGGTTTATTTCACACAGGGTCAATATTAATGAAAGCTTATATACATTTGCTCATGCCTAGTTTTAGTTAGTTCATATTGTAGTAGCATAGTGGTGGTCCTATGTACAACTTGCATTGAATCAGTATGATTGACATACAATACGGACGAGTTTTAGGCAGTCGTGAATATTAATCGTATTAAAAGGGTATTATAACTAGTAGTATCCAGTGTCATTACACTTGATCAACTGGGTATAAGAAATGCATAAAAAACGTCCAAAAAATTTCTTGTCTTGCAGTCATGAGTTTTGTAAAACCCTCCATCTATCCCCACATCAAATCAGCCCCCAAATTGCATGGCTCATGAACTCGCATCTCTTTCAATCCTCAAAGACATCAACAACATCGCCACCTTCAGCTGAATGAGTCTTGATATGCTGTGCCAAATTATCAGATCTTGAGAACTTCTTATCACAGAGCGTACAGTCAAACGGTTTGTCATTGGTATGCAAACTCCTAAAATGACGCTTCAAATGCTCTTGTCTCTTAAATCTCTTCAAACAGAAGTTGCAAACAAATGGCTTGGATGGGTCATACTCCGTTGTAGGTTTGCGTCCTCTTCTTGGTGGTTCGTCCTCTGGTGGCACTATTGTGATTGAGGCACCACGTGGTATCGAGATTCCATTAGGGAGTGGTTCGTCTTCAAGTAGTGATGGTAAACTGCTCTTGAAAGATCTCTCAGATGATGCCTCTGAGCTTTGATTCGTCGTTCCTGGTTCAGATTTCACTTTGGGTGTCTGTGTGTCCTTCTTCCTGAAGGACAGAGACTTGCTGCGTTTCTTTGTGCTCACGTCGGAGAACAGGGCAGCATAATCTGGGGAATGGTTCTCTGGCTCCTGGGTCTCATCCATCTTTGTGTCTGCATCTTCAATCTTCACAGCAGGAACTTCAACCTCTGTCTTAGGCAGCTCAGATATTTCAATCAACTCATCAAGTTCTGCTTCCTCTTGCCTGCTGAGGGCGTTGAAGTTGTAACTCGACGAATTCATACTTGCCATCGAGATCACCCTCGTGAGCTCATCGTTATACTCAAAATTCACAGCCTCATCAATGTAATTATTAGCCGCTGGAGTGTTCTGAGAGCGGCCAAAGTTGAGTCTTGCGTTGGCCAGTGCACTCACGAGACTGCTTCCAGTCTTCTTCTTCTTCTTGAGGGGATCGTTGCTGTTACAGTCACAGTTCTTGGCGTGGATGCCCTTTTCACACTTCTTCGGACTCGTCTCTGGCACGTCAATGTTCAGGTTCTCCACCTCCTCTGAGAGGTTGGGCAGCGACTGCACTAGCGTGTCCGGGTTCTTGTGCGTGGAAAGTGGGTTGATGGAGCGTAGACTGAAGCGGCTCGTGGGCGTTGGTGCAACACCCGGTGTTGTTCCAGGGACACCCACAGCGTTGCTGGTATTGCTTCTGAAAATGGACGACAGAGGGTTAGAGAAACCACCAAACCTCGACTTGTTGGGTATTTCAACGTCTTCTGGCCGTGACAGAGAGTCAAAGAATTCACTAGAGTCTCTGTAGTCGAACGATGTGCGTGTTTCGGAGGCCAGCGTCGTGGTGTCACCATACAGAACGCTCAGACTGTCCATGTTCAATCCTCCATCCCAGTGGAGCTCATCCAGGAGCTGGTTCCCGTTGTAGAAGTCCTCCTCTGGCGTGGGCGTGTTGACCACCGTGGCGGCGTTTCCGATGGAGCCGGGTGTGAGGTTGGCTGTGCTGAGCATGGGGCCCAGTTCATTCGTCGTTGTGATAGAAGTTTGATCCTGTGATAGTCTCTGTTGCAACATGCTGACTTTGCCGTTTAGCACCCGCTGCTTGAGAGAGAGGTGTGGTTGTGGAGCCGCCTGTAGCTCTTGCTCTTCTTCCTGTGCTTGTGCTTGTGATTGTTGATGTGGTGACGGCGGTGTTGTTGGCAGCTCAAACATGCTGTCGAACTGGGAGAAAGTGTCATCGCCTGGTACCTGGTTGGAGAGTACATCCGGTCGAAAGACGTCCTCCATGAGCGTGTCTGGTTGGTCTCCCCAGGGCGTGTTGTCGTTGTTGTTGTGGGACTGCATCCTTGAGAAGTGACGCTTCTGTGGACTCCACTTGGGGCAAGAATTGGCTCAGAAAAGGCGTGGGACGGTCCGCGGGGGCGTGGTGGCCTGCTCGACTTCTAAGAGCGTCTGTATAGCAAGTGCTTAGCAGGGGAAGCGTCTGAGTTGTCCAAAAGCCTGTGCTCTCTCTCTCTCTCTCTGGTGCCGTCACACAGAGTCGACTTTTGCTGTGTGTGGCCTGCTGGACGTTCCGGGCTCGCGGGGCTGTGATCCTTGGCTGGTGCTCGGGTGTTTGTTCAGCTAATATTTTCGCGATTTTTTTTTTTGCTCGAGCGCGGGCCAAAGATAAGCGCGGGCTCTGGCGATTACGTCATCTCGGGGCTTGTGGAAACTGACACCTACGCGTGGTTCCTGGGGGGATGGGGGCGTTTGCGGGGAAGTGTTGACTTGAAAGTTTTTGGGGTGTCTGGTGCTTGTGATCCATAGGCTGTGTGATTGGGTGTGCAACTCTTTGGTAAGATACAAGAACAAGCTCCACAACGGACGGCTGGTATCCATGCACTACGGGCGCCGGGTGGTGCTTTTTTCCAGCTCGTGTACTCGGCCCGAAGCTTCCGGTCATCGGACTTGTACCGCTATCTTGGCCTCACATGCGGGGACCACTACAACTCTTGGAAACCAAACTAACATGCATTGAAATCAACAGAGAGAGAGAGAGAGAGAGAGAGAGAGAGGAATCATGGCCAAGAAGAGATTCGAGAACAATAACAAAAGAAGAGTAAAAGTAAGAGAGACGGTCAACAATGACGTTGAATTCAACCGAGGTTCAGCGAGTCGATCATGTGCCAGCTCATGACGATCTCTTGGTGAACAACCGGAGGGAAGATCGTTCTCTCGTACGATATGGGGGTATAGATCAAAACAAAGTATGGAGAAGGGAGAGAGAAGTATCATGAAGTGAGATTAGAAATAAAAAGAACAAAATGAGAAGGAATATGAAACTAGCAATTATTATAAGTGAGAGAGATGAGCCAACACACCAAGTGAACACTGCACACACGCATGACCCGCACGCGTATGAAACACAGTAGATTCAAGATCAAGATGGATGTTGCAACTCAGTAGTCAATCTCATGCTTAGCACCATCAAATGCACCGTTGTCCTTCTCCTGGAAGTTTGGTGTATGTGGAACACTGTAGTACATGTAATATGGAGCTGGTGGGATGATGTTGTTTGAGCTCATTGGTGCTGGTGGATGGGCATGAGGTGGTTGTGGGAAGTCAACCATGGCTTGGTCTGGATAGTAGTATGGATAACCACCATATGTCAATGGGAATTGAGACTGATCGTACATCAACCCATCCTTTGGTGGGAATGGATAGTAGTAATACTGAGAACCAGGTGGAGGAGGAGGAGGTGGTGGTGGGTGTGGTGCATTTGCTGGATGCATGTGTGATCTTCTCATTGTATGCTTGTATGCTGTGTGATCATCATTCAAATGAGTTTCAGTTGATGCAGAGATGGATGGTGCTGTGGCGGAGAAGACAGACTTAGATTCACCATTGGCTGAGTTCAAAGTGTGGTTGCTTGGTGATGAAAGTGGTGAGTTCTTGTCTGTGGTGGTGGTGCCCTCTGTTTTGGAAGGTGGGATGTTGTCAGCATAACGACGCTCACCATCATATGTGTAGAACTTGTTGGACTTGTTGTTGCTGAATGACACTGAGCGGTGATGAAGTGGGCCAACCTTAGACATTGGTGGTCTCATGGATATAGACGATGAGCGTTGCATGTTTGAAGCACCAAAGTGACCCATTGCAGTTCTTCCAATGTTCTCAGCGGCAAATCCTGAACCAGTGCTGGCTCTTCTTGATGGTAAGTTCACAGGTGGTGGGGCGAGACTCAATTTTGGTGCCATGGTACTGAACTTCTTCTTCTTGTGGTGAAGCTCTCTGTACTGAACATGCATAGTCTTCTCCAAGAACACGGCGTGGTTCTCTCTTTCAACAGCGGCAGCGGCAGCCTTCTCAGTGGCAAACTTGATGAATGCAAAGTTGTTGCTTGGCTTCGTGACTAATACAACTTCAACAACCTTACCATGTCTTGAGAATCTCTCATGCAACAACTCCTTGGTGGCCTTACCATCCAATTGACCGACGAAGATGGAGCGTCTGTCAATCTCAACCTCCTCTTCCTGTTGGATGGTGTCAGAAGGATGCTCAATGTTCTGAGCCCATTCGACAATCCAATCTGGACTCAGTCTGAGGTTGGCATAAGCTCTGATAGCATCATCTCTGAATGCAAACTGTGCAAACCATGCCTTGTTTAGGTTGGACTTCTTGTATGTGGAGTCATTGTTACCAACCATCTGTTCAATCTCACCAAACTTCTCCAAGATCTCTTTCAAGCTCTTCAAAGAGATCTCCAACCCACTGCAAGTTGCAATGTACAAAGTTCTGTTCACCTTAGCAGCCTCACAACGGATAGTTCTGCCATTGAGTGTTGTGTGTTGTGCCTCTTTCAAGGCATACTTGGCATCGTTGTCATTGGTGTACTGAACAAAGGCGTATGGTCTGTTCGATGGATCTCTCAAGACTTTGACAAGTGCCAACTGTCCCCATTGCTCAAAGTGTCTTGTCACGGAGAGGGACAACTCATCGTCGGTCAAAGAGGATGAAAGACTTGCAACAAACACACAAGAGGATGGACGTCCACGGTAGGCATCTTCGAGGTTCTTCTTGGATGTGTGCTCACTCATGTTGATGTCATCGTTGTCATCCAGTGTGTCAAGCTTCTGCAATTCGTTCTCAGAGTCAGAGTCATCAAGCTCGGAGTCTTCAGATGAGGAGAATGATGTTGGAAGCAGACTGTTGATGGACTTTGGATCGTATGTGGCGGCATCAAGTGGAGACTTCTCATAGTCTTGCATCTTTCCAACCAACTCACTCTCGAGGTCTTCAACGACTGTGATCAAGTTCTTGGAAGCCATTGTACACGCACAGTTGTTGATTCTTGAGGACTCAGTGTATAGAATGCGTTTGAAATGGACTGTGATACAGACAATAGATCAATATGGGAAGCGTGGCGGCTAGATCAAAAAGTTTGTGCTGGGCGGCTAATCGATGAAGAGCTGTGTGTGTGGGGTGTGGGATCTGGGATCTGGAAGAGCTTTTGGTATCAGAGCGGTAAATTATATGAGCGTTGCTAGCCTTGTCGAGAGCTCAGAGGTAGTGTGAATGCGTATGTGATAGATGAAGAGCCACTTGATCCAGAGTGATGTGATAGTAGAACGGGTAGCACACTCCAGGCCATTAGCGCTGGGGGGTGGGGACCGTGGACGGGTGGGTGAGGAGTTCCTTTTAACCTCAACGGCCAGGCCGAAACATGACCGATCCGGAGTGTGGAGATCATGTATAGCCCCTCGCCAGTCCATAGCCCACAGGTGCCCAGTGAATTGATGGACCATTCCTGTGAGTCCACGTTCGATGGAAATTTTGGCAGGTTTGAGTTTCGGGTCTGGAGTTGTGGTGTTTAGTTGCATGCAGATTAGAGTTTAGCCCGGGGGGTCCCTGCCCTGGTTATCGTCATGCGATCGGGGCTTGTAGAACCTCGGTGACAACTGGTTCTACAAGCCCCTACGCTTGCAGTTTTGCAGGGGATCTACGGATTGATAGCATAGCTATCGGGTTTCAGATCATGCGCACACGATGGTACAACTTGCTTGGTAGCCGCCCAATGGGGAGGTGCTCTAAACGACGCTACTACACGGTCAAACGCCCCTTCTTTGTAGAACCACCGTCAGAAGTTGGGGCACCGGTCGACACACTGCGAGGCTCCAGGCGTGCGGATCCTACAGTTTTCCGTACAGCAGTGCACTGTTTTGACGATAGTTGTAGAACCTCTGGACCGTCTGTGCGATAGTCGTAGAAGTCTCTGTGCAATAGTTGTAGAACCTCTGGACCACAACACCGCGTTGCCCCAGTTATAGAAGGGTCTCTGAGTGTCACCCTGGTCGGCTGTTGTCAATTCGACAGTGCTTGTTGCACTATTGTCCACTTGTCGAAGCTGCTGGCTCTACAAGGCATCGTTGACGGTGCAGCTATACGGTGTGCCAGAGGCAGCTGTCTCGTTGACAGGACCCTCCCGTCCAAACTCGAAGTGTCAACAGACCTCATATGGTCTATAGCTCTCTGTTGTTACAAACTTGTCGATTTGAGCCGATGATATTGTTCACAGCTGCCCAGAGGTAGAACAAGTGCTACAGAAGCTATTGCAACGGCAATCCGTGTGTACACTCGTGGGCCCATCTACACAACAAGTCGGGCGCTCTCCACAGCCTGCACGCGGGGTGATGTATGATGTCAACAATGATGTGTCCACTCCCTCCAAAGCTTAGTGGTACTACTAACCATGGCCAAAGGCCAAGTGTGAAGGCCAGGCCACAAGCGCATCCAACGAAGCAGCAGAGAAGCCGAAACGGGCCCCGGCGGCCACACAGAGACACCATTGTCCTGGCGACTGCATATAACACCTGCAACAACCACCCTGCATGGCACCGCCTAAAAAGACGCCAGAGTTGCTCCTTCAAGAGATCACTGGGGCTGGTGGGGTTCGTAGAGTGGCCAGCCCCCCGTGGGCGGTGTTTGCAATTGGGTGCTGGGCTGGCCATAGGGTGCTGGGCTGGCCATTGTTGTGTGGTGTGTCGTTGCCTGTGACATGGCACCTTCTCCTGTGCGCTTGACTTACGCGTTGGGGGGGGGGGGGGGGGGGGGGGGGGGGGGGGG
>JAKUBT010000024.1:67968-184210 GCA_030563305.1 Petasospora maesae
GGGAGGGGTGGGCTCTCGGATGTTCCCTATCATCAACACCAGTACAACTGTCTTATGAGTAGGATAGAAGTGTCAGGTGTCAGACAGACTAGGTAGTGTGGGGACCCTTGTGCTCCTCGTGGTGTAAGGGCGTGTGAGCGATGGCCGTAAATTTTAGAGAAGCTTATCACCTGGACGTACGGGGACCTGCACCTTGCATCCGATTACACACCACACAGTAGCGAGCTCCATGAGGAGTGATGTTCGGGAAATCTAAACATGAGACAGATCATCAATGACCACTGATCTTCAAGCTATTTTAAGATATACGTAAACATATGCTAGCCCGCTCTACCTGCTCTGTGAAACATGGTGCTACCACCGCACCGTATCCTGTTCTCGCCCGTTTTGGAGAGGCTTACACCAGGGCCAACAAGCTGGCGTACGTGCAGACATCCGTGATGCCATTATAATGGCTCCTATTGTCCATCTCCAGGCCCCACTATAACTAGCAATGCAACCACTGCCTCTGCAGGCTGGCCAATCAGGCACTATAAGCAGGATCCCGGCTCCATGCCACATCGTTCCATTAAAGCGTTAGCTGCCATAGCCCCGATCTGCCTAGTGTGTTTCATCATGCCTGTGTCATCGGCCCCATTTGGAGCCACCAGGGAAAAGATCCGCTGTGGTCCGGCATGGCGCACATGGCTTGTATCTTTTATTGACAGGATAACTTCCTTGCTCTCTGATTCTTTGAACTTGTGTAGCTGCATGTTACACATCACTTCGGGGGAGTTCTTGTCTTGTCATGCGGCAGGATCGACCTGTCTTTTCCCCACGAGATGTTAGAGGTGCACCAGTGGTATGGTGCTCTCAAGTCCGTTAATCCCCGAGCCGACTTATGACCTATAACTTCTACACATCAGCATGAGTATGTGTTTGATGTGGTATCTATGCAGTCACCCAAGTTTTCCTCACTCGTCTATCGTCGACTCTAGCTAGACTGATAACTTACCAAGCGAATCGAGATCAGATCACAATACCAAGACCGATACACATGGGTGCTGTAACAGATCTAGAGGAGAGGCCCACTATGCTTCACAATTTCAGTCCACTCTGATCCAAACAAGGTTGAAGTCGTAATTCTCTGCGATATGCTCTGGATTAAGGTCTGTGTAGGGTGCATCGTAACTAGGCCGCGGAATGGTGATCTATAGAAAAAAACCGAGCTTCAAAGATACTACTACTACTATTACGTGGATTGTATATCTCCTCCTGGATAGCACCATGCATCAAACTCAGGAACTAGTGGACCCCGTGTTACCTTCAACTTGTGACATATGACAGGAAGCATTGTTCCCCTACGTTTCATGTGGCATGGCTGAATTCTGAACGCCCAACTAACTTTCATGATACTAGTAGCACAACCATTTCCTGGCCTGGTCGCTATCCCAAACTGGCATATGTACAGTACTTTATGCCCGTACTAGAACCGTGGTGTCAATGGTAAATGGCTCGCATACTGGAACTTCTGGAGCTGAGAGAGATGCATGTATCTCCATGTGGACACATATCAAGATCATGCACATCATCTATACAAGTTACGAGACCCCCATCCACGAGGGCAGTGGTATCTCTCATAATTAATTTCCTATCTCTGAAGAGTGTGTATGTTTGATGAGTGTATATCCAGGATGTGAAAGGAGTCCGGGGATGGCTTTAGGAAGCACACAGAGTGGCTGAGAGTACGATGTTGAGTGGCTCACTAGCAAGTATTTATGAAGATCTGTGCAAGTATGGGCGAGATGTTCCTGTCTCATGTGACAGGACACACACAATTAGCGGTGCCAAATAGTCACAGTCAACTCTAATTGAAGAAGAACCAACGGGCGCACGAGGGTGAGATCGCTGCTTCCAGTGATGAGGACCCAAATATGCCTTTGGGGTCTTTCCAGTCCTTAGGGACTGGATCCACAGGCAGTGCTGGATCATCATTATCGTATACCCTTTATCCCCATTGCTCGGATCCACCTTGTTCTTTGGCTTGATCCAGGATAGGGGGGAAACATAGGGGGTAGAGATACCCCGGACCTCCGCGGCTAGGAAGTGACTTGTTCCGACTACTTCACCGCTTAGCAGTCCATCACTGGGGATCCTGGACTCAGATTGGACGCCTCTAGTCAAAAAGATGGAGGCACAACTATTCCCCGCACCTTTCATGTGCTCGAATTACGCACAGTCTCGTCTTATGAGACATGTTATACGTGCTGCATCATCATATGTGATGATAGCTGATAAGGTCCGTCAAGTGGAGCGTGATGCTTGGGCTGTAGATCAGATCAGAGATCACCTGCCAGTACAATGTTTCATGTTCGCAGTAGCTCAGATCGTGAGCCCCACAAAGCTCTGAACCCATGTAATTAAAGCAAGCTGACAGCCAAGCGGTAGGGTTCAGTTTGGAAGACTCACGCGGATATCTCATATCGCCCATTGAGCCTCCCCAATCCGCTTAGATGCTCACAAATAGACCCTCTGGATGATCGGTGTGTACTGTGTGCGGGCAGCCAGAATTGTGATGTGGCTGTAAATAAGCACGTGACTTGGGCCGATTTGCGATGTGGCTGTAAATAAGGGCAACCCCACAAGTTGAGTGTTGTAGGAGAGGCATGGATGCAACTGCATAGCATGGATCTCTTGACGACTGTGAATTACTAGTAGCAGCACGCCACAAGCCAATGAAGGCTTCATGATAGCCACCGGATCTCTAGGTGGTCTTGTAGAACATGTAGAGAGTAGTGAATCCTCATCATGATAAATTGAAGAGGGTACAAGATGTTACGACACCATCTACATCAGACTACCTCCATAGCAGCACCAAATTCAGAACTCCCAAGAACCACCCACAGAATAGCCAAGTGATCCAACACCCCCTCATTTCCCAAACTTCCCCAAAAGGTGGGAACAGCTGCTTTATAGTGTGGCGGAGATCTCAGGTGGCGGCCAGGTGGCGGAGGAAAACTTTTACGGCGTAAACGCGTACATGCCGGTTCCCAGGGGAACAATGCCGGCGGAAAAAGAAACGTGAGCCAGGTTGACAGGGCGATGAGGCAGTTGGACGCTTTTTTTTCTAGAGGGGTCCATGACTCCACTTGGGAATGTGTGTATGTATGACAAATAGGGCATATGCACGAAGGGGGTGGATTCGCTGATGTGATTGGTTCCCCGCGGTGTTTGTGAGTCTGGGCTCTGCAAGTCTGCCTTTGCGGAGTTGCTGTTGTGGTGCACATATAGCGGTACTCGATTGCTATAAAAACCGACAGATCCCCCCACCACCAGGCCTTCTCACCGGACTCAATTGTTGAAGCATTACCCATCAATTGCAAAACACTAACACACAATGGCTCTCCCAAAGACTGCTCTCATCGCCCTCTCAGCTTACTACGGCCCATTCTACGACGATGGTGCTAAGACCGGTGTCTTCTGGTCTGAAGTTGCCCACTCTTTCCACGTCTTCAAGAAGGCTGGTTACGAGGTTCAGTTCGTCTCTGAGACTGGTACTTACGGCATTGACGAGCACTCTCTCCTTTCCCCAACTTTCATCTCTGAGGAAGACTTGAAGGAGTACAACGACAAGGATGCCGAGTTGCACAAGTACTTTGCCAACACCAAGGCCATCAAGGACGTTAACCCAGACGACTATTCCATCATCTACTTTGCTGGTGGCCACGCATGTTTGTTCGACTTGCCAACCGCTCAGAACCTCCAGGATGCTTCCAGAGAGATCTACGCTAACGGTGGTGTCGTTGCCGCTGTTTGTCACGGCCCAGCTATCTTTGCTGGCTTGACAGACTTGATCAAGGGTAAGAAGGTTACATGCTTTGTTGCCGCTGCTGAGGCGCAGATTGGACTCACTGGTGCTCTTGAGAAGTACCAATTGAAGACCAACGAGGACTTCATCGCTGCCGCTGGTGGTATTTTGACAAAGGGTCCATCTGAGTGGGAGGATTTCTCTCTTGAGGACCAGAGAATCGTTTCTGGTGTCAACCCAGCTTCTGCCACTTCTACTGCTGAGAAGGCCATTGCCGCTCTTGCTTGAACTCTTTGAGTATATCTCAACTGTACTTCTGCTTTTTTCTCTTACGAATTCAATGAACCAAAACAAAAAGTTTAGCCCATTCAACCACCTATCCGTAGATACCTACACAATGCGAATTTCAAAAAGAGTCTCATGAATGATAATAAACAACGCATCAAGTTTTATAGATGGCACATTAGCACAGTTCAAGAAATACGCTGAGTACTTGCAATCTGTTCCTTAGCAGCCTCCTGAACCTTGGCCAATTCACTCTGTGCACTTTGTTGAACAGTACTAGCAACCTCACCACCCTTGTCCTTCGTTGGGGTATTCACCTGTTGTGCCTTGTTGATCAATTGCTGTCTTGGATCAAACGAATGTTTCGAAGATGCAATTGATGGCTCAGATGGTGATGTTTGTGTAGAGATGCGCCCTGTGGCCTGTGCTGTTACTGGTTGTGGCTTTGAAGGTGTTGTCTTCACTGATTGTGGTGTCACCTCAGTTGAAGTTGTAGCGTTAGAACGAACGGTTGGATTCGTTGGAGCTGGTGATTCAATTGATGTTGGAACTGGGTCTTTTCTGATTGTTCCAGTTGGTACTTGTTGCTTTGCTGGTTTTTCAGGGATAGTGGCACCTGCGACTTCAATCTCCTTTCCTGGTTTCAAAACTTTACCAGCATTGGAGTGATCAGCAGTGTCCTTGACCTCTGGTTCGTGATCCAATCCCTTCTCTTGCATCTTGGCCATCTGTGATCTTCTGAATTCAATGAACTCCAACACTTTTTTCCACTTGGCTTGAATCTCTGGCTTCTGCTTAACCATGATTTTCTGATCAATGATCTGGACAATCTTACCCAAGTATGCCTGTGTGTATGGTGAGAAGTTGATTCTCAACCAGTAGAACATCATGTAAATAGTCAATGCAAATCCAGAGGTACCTCTGAACAAAAGGGTATCAAAGATCAATGCAAAAATGACAACAACCTCACATGTAGAGATGGCATCACTAAGTGGATCCTGCAACTTGAGCACTGGCTTGATGTTGAACATGTTTGACACTTGCAACAGTGAAATGATGTAGTATGGCAACAACTTGAACGCTGAAGGTCTTGAAATGAGCCAAATGTTAGCCAAGATCGAATTCTGGAAGTTTTCAGTGGCCAACAATGTATGATAACCAGGGATAACTGCACCAAAAGTTGTAATCATACTGATTGCATAAGAGATGAGAACACCAACAAGACTGAGCCTATACAGAATACGTGGGGTCCAGTACCAATTGCTCAAGAACCAACGGAATGTGTAAAAGATCAAGTATGCTCCACCGCACACCAAGGTTAATCCATGACCACCAAGCCATAGGTATTTCTTCACATCCGTGGCCTTCTCTGCCTTCTTCACCAACACCTTGCGTGTCTTTTTGGCACCCGGTGGTGCGGGCTTCACCGAGGCAGGGTCGTATGGTTCTCCAGCCATTACTTATACTCTTATGATGAGGGAATTGAGAGTGATTAGCTCGTTAGCCGTTGCAATAATTTGGTGGGTGGTGGGGGATCGTGAAGGTGTGTTGTTTACTGTGCATTGCTGTTGCTCGCCAAATTTCAGGTTCCTTGACAGTTTGGGAACTTGGCCATCGGAATTGGATTCGCGGAAATTCCGAAGGTCACGTGGCCCATTGGTTTTCGCGAAGAAGGTGAAGGTGCAACCAGCTACGCGTTACGCGTTACTTCACTTTACAATTGGCGTGTATTCTTTATTACACACACTTCTGTGTTTCTGTTGTTACTGTTATCAAGTTGTTTGGGTGCAATTGCATGAATCCACAGAGATGGTGATACACATCGGGTCCATGAGCGACCTCAATCAGTACAAGATCCCCAACACACTGCACGATGCCCTAAGGATCGATGTGGTGATGTTTGCAGTGAAGGCTGAGTTCTCCAACAGACCAACGCTATCAGTCACCGATTTCACAAGGGAATCACATCTGGGGTCCAACACATATGAGTTTAAGTTCTTGGAGAGGTCTGCGGGAGTGGAGAAGATGAAGTTGTTGAAAAGAAGATACTCTCCTGATTCTAGTGTGTTTGAGTTCATGAACGCTGATGCTCATTTGCTTTTATCATGTCGGGTACATGTTTACAAAGACCAAACGATGAGATTCTTGATGTCAGATTTTATCAATTTGAATGAGTTCCCAGAGGAGATCAAGAGACTTGACCCCAAGAGTGTGGAGAAAGTAAGGAGATTGGTCAAGATGTTAAGTGAAGAATCTCCACAAGTTCTTGATACAGCTACAGACTTCAGAAATGTATTACAAACAGTGGCACCACAAAAGAGGCCCAAACTTGAAGATGAAGAAGAGAGTCAAGTGAAGCTTGAGGCAGAGGATGGATTTCAACACGTACCCAATCCTCAATTCCAAAGACACATCACATCCATCTCCACAGACATCCTGTTCACAGCCAATGGATTTCAAGGTTCACAAATAGCAGGATATCCACACTCTTCAATTGATGAGTCACAGGAGGAGGAAACACAGATAAAATCAGAGGGGATGAGGATGCCTGAAGTCATTGACGTTTCTGATGATGACTACTCGGATCCTGAGTCTCAGGATGTTTCAAGCTCACAACTTTCAGAAGATGATTCAACAGAGAGAGAACAAAGACAAGCGATGGGGAATACATCCAGCACTAGTGTGAAGCAAGAACATCCAGATGGGACCATGATCAATGATACCGTTGTGCTAGCACATGCGGCGGAGTCATCAGATCTTGTGGCATCACAGGTGTTATTGAACAATTCACAAATGTCGGCACAACAATCACATGTTGGGCAGATGGATGAAACCTCTGTATCGAGGGTCGAGGTAACATTCACTGATTCACATACACAAGTGCCCGCATCACCATTATTGGAAGAGTCATCTAGAGAATTGGGAGACGAGAAGGATACAGATGAGAGTCAAGGGAGCAATAAGAGCAAAGTCATACCCAATGCTCAAGTCCACAGTGAGTCAGCATCAGCAGGCCATTCACAGAACAGGCCACCAAGTAATGAAAGAGAGTCCATGGGTGTTGTGGGAAGTGGTGTCTCATCAGAACAACCAACTGAAGAATCACAACCACAAGACGAACTTGAAGATCCAAGATACATCGAACAAGTGATGAGTGGAGAACTGGACCCATCAATTGTGTTTGAATTCAAAGGATACATCCATGGCATTGTCCCCAGAGATTTGGAATTCTTGGGCACACCATTTGCATCAACACCAATGACTTCACCTTTCAGAATCTACATCTCCAATGTGCCTCGTGGATATTTGGAATACTTGATACCAGACAGGAACTGTATGGTGCTAGAGTTCATGGATGAGACCAGTGTGTTGGATTTCCTAGGTTGTGAAAGTGTGGAGGAGGCGTATGGGAAACGCACTAGGTTACAGAATGCATTGTTAAGATTGGTGAAGTCTGGGAAGAAGCTTAAGATTGATATGAAGAGGAGAAGGACGTACTACAGGGGCACGGTATACAATGACTCTTGGGATACGAAGACAAAGCTTTTCCAATTGGTTGAGCAGGTTGTGAAGGGTCGTTGAAATTGGTTGCAATGAATGGGAGATCACCCACCAGGGAAGCAGGCCTTTGTTGCACTTACTTACATACGGAGACTTTAGTTCACTTGATTGATTGACGTTCCCACATAGAGCATGATCTGCGGCCAACATCTAGAAGTTAGGCAGCCAACGTTTTCCTGGAACACCGATCGCCACCAGCTGCACAATCTCAGGACCTCTTTGGACCTCACCAAGATAAGCACACGCGGATGAAGCCGTGCCAAGTTGCGCCCAGAAGGAAGAAAAAAATTAGCGGCCGATACCCCTGACGCGCCCTATTAAACAGCCTCGCCGGCAATTGGCGCTTAGTGGCAGCACAGAGCCAACCAATTGACCACCAAACGCAGAGAAGTAGTAGTAGTAGATACGATCTCCGCCGCCGGGCGCACAGATTTGCTCCAATTAGGGGAAAATCTTTGTCTCCGCCGCTGCAACGGGAGGGGCGCTTTGGGCAGACGGACGTAATTTAACCCAAAACCCGAACGGTTTCTGCGGGCATCGTGCGGGGGCGCACAGGGCTCACAACCATTTGTACTAATTCTCTCCCTCACCCCCTCAATTCGCATGTTCTGGGCTCAATTCCGCTCGTTTGTGCTTTCCTGCACTGTGACTGGCCACTCGAGTTGCCGGAAATGGTCTGAATCCATCCGTTTTGGGGAGCCCTGGACCCCGGATGCGGCAGAGGTGGGGGCCCCCTTGTGTCCTGCACCGGCTAGCAGCCGACGGTTCCTTATCGAGTTTATCGCCCATGAGGGTCCCACTCCCTACTTCCTACCCTCCGAGGCCCGGTGCATGGGGACGGCTCTTACCGAGCTTCTCGAGACCATTAGCACCACCCGCAGATCTGGTGGGGCCCCCATACTCCCATACTCTTGTCTGTGGAGGTATAAAAGCCGCCCTGCTCCCCCTCATCACCATACCATACCCACTACTCCATTGACTCTCTAAGTCCACCACACACAATGAAGTTCGCCACTCTCTCCCTCATTGCAGCCTCCTTGTTCCAGGCCACTCAGGCCAAGAAGATCTTCATCGACAACGATGGTCTCGCACCAATGCAAGTGCTCTTCCCACTCGCTGCTGGCCATGATGTGCTCGGTGTCTCCATGTCCTTCGGTTCTGCCTCCATCGTCGACGGTATGGGTTCGGCCTCCAACATCTTTGACACATACAACATCACCGCATGTGTCCCATTGCACATTGGTGCTCAGCAGCCATTGATCAGAACCAACGAGACTTTCCAATTGTGGGAGAAGCTCTTTGGTGAGCTCGTGTGGCAAGGTGCCTGGGCCCCAGGTTATGAAGATTCCCACACCTGGGACAACGTTACCACTTACGATCCCACCCCAGGTGCCATTGCCCTCATCAACGCCGTCAAGCAGTTCAAGGATACCGACCCAGTGACTGTGTACATGGCTGGTACAGGTACCACCGTTGCCCAGGCCCTTTCTATCTACCCAGACTTGGCTAAGGACGCTGCTGGTTTGTACATGATGGGTGGATACTTTGACACCCAGTACGCCGCTGCCATCGGTGACTCCATCACCGTTGACACCAACACCGATATTAATTTGATGCAGGACCCTGAAGCGGCCCAGATCGTGTTGACCGCTGGATGGAAGGATCTTTACATTGGTGGCAACGTCACTAACTACTTGGTCCCATCTCAGGCGTTGTACGACAGGTTCATTGCCAGAGCTGGTGGATTTGATGTCATTGAGAACACTCCATACTTGTCCTGGGTCCACACCTTGCTTGCAACTGGTAACTACTCCGAGAACAATGACCAACAGACTTTGCCATTCTGGGATGAAGTTGTTTCTGCATTCATGTCCTACCCAGAGCTCTTGCTCGAGACCACCGAGGTTACCGTTGCCGTTGACACTTCTTTCTACTCTCCATTCTATGGTAACTTGAGAATCTGGAACCCAGACTGGGCTCCAAAGGAAGGTTACAAGGTTGCCAACGCTACTATTGCGGACAAGATTGACGATGACAAGTTCTACGACATGTTGTTGGACTTCTACTTCACAAACTTCACACAGTACTGTGTGGATGGTACATACGGACTCACTCAGGTTTCCTTGTAAGAAGCCTTGGATCTAACACAACCTTTTATACCCCTTCTTCACACGTCTTTTGAGAGAAGTTGACCCATGTCTTTCTGTCAACATCCTCCTGTCTTTTGAAAATGAATTTAACGCATAGAGCACAATGAGATCTCCGCGTAGAAGCTTGCACACAGTTCATGCCGCCTATCAACCCCCCACAGGACACCAGGTGACAACAACCACTACACATAGAAAGAATGTGAGGCACGTGCACTTTGTATACTGAACTCCAAAGTGTTGATGCTAACTGTATATGCGACAGGGCCCAATGGTGGATCAGATCTGGGAAGAGCCAGGGGGAAAGACGCTAATTATAGCCCCACGCGCAACAGCAGAACCCCTTCCCCACGCTGATGAAGAAGAGCACAAGGATCCACGATGACATCGGGACCATCACGAAGAGCCCACACGGCATAAAAGCCACACAATCAGTAGAGCTCGCACAAGGCACCGAAGCCCCGTTTTAGCACCCTGCACAGAGAAATGTCGCTTTGCTGGTGGTGGAGAGGCGCATATGACTTGTGCAAGCAGCTCATGGCGCCTGGGAAAAATAAAATCTCGGGGACTTTCCCCCGATTTAATTATAGCCCACAGGCACACCACCGAGTTTCTCCCTCTCTTTCACACCACCACTCTCGGTGTTCAGCATCAACGACTCCCACTGTTTCAGTGCATCGGTGCATCTCAAGCAGGTGTCCCGTGCTCTCTTGGCCTACCCCTAATCAAAGTGTCCAGGTTCTGGCTCTGTTCCGCTTCTTCAAACAGCGAGGCAACCCTGTTCTTTGTCCTCCTGGAATAAGGCACCAATACACCCTTGGGATTCTTCCCTTTCCCATCCATCTACCACTTTGGGTCCTTTTTGTCACTTCCTCGTCTTGGTCTAGTACACACATATCTGGATACACAAGATGACATCCCAAACAAGCAGGCTCTCGATGCTCCTGCTACTGGTCCTGGGTGTTTCCATCTATTTCACAGCCTTCCCATCCCACTCACACACCCATGCCAGAACTCGTCACAAAGTGGTGAAAAGAGGAGCAATATTGGATTCTTCGGTGATGGAAGAGCTGAAGCAGATGGGTGTGGGGCATTCACCCGATAAGATCGTTGTGGATAAACGTGATGATACGAATGGAACGATCTCTACGGAGAGTTCAAGTTGGAGTTCTGTGGATTGGGAGAGTTCCTTATCAGAGTCATCCAGCTCGTCGGAAAGTTCTAGTGAGTCTTTGTCTTCTTCTTCATCGATTGAAGTCTCGTCATCCTCATCGTCATCACTTGTCTCATCGTCATCACTGGAGTCATCATCATCGTCAATTGTTGAACAGACATCCTCCTCATCGAGTGAAACATCATCATCTTCGTCCAGCGAGGAACCTACCTCCTCATCTTCAAGCTCCTCATCTACTTCATCTTCCTCCTCATCCATCTCATCAACCACATCCTCATCCTCATCTTCCATAACTACCTCATCCTCATCCTCCACCTCCTCCTCCTCTTCATCTTCCACAGCAGGCACAACGACATCAGTACAAGACGGAACCACAATCATCATCAATCACACCACCACCATAATCCAATCCACCCAAATATCCACTTCAACAACCTCATCCCTCGACACTGCAGAACCAACCTTAGCAAACGTGGACCCACCACCTTCTTCAGGACTCACAAAGCATAACAAGAACATCGTCATTGGTTGTGTTGTCGGAATTGGTGTGCCCCTAGTCGCTGCATTTGCACTGTTGGCATATTACAAACTGTACAGAAACACAGGAAAGAGCTTCATTAACTCTGAAGGTGAATTGGTTGATAAGAAGAGACACGGTGCAGATGCGATGTTGGATGAGAAGTACTTCGATGAAACCGTGGCAGAGGCAGAGGCAGATGAGCATGATGCTCGTTATTTGGATCATTCCGGGGATGATACTGTGGTCCAGGCTAAACCTAATAGTGCTACGAACTTCTAAGCATTGCTGATAGGCGATGCAGAATTTGGAGATTCATCATCATGGTATATCTGACGTTTCTAGATTGTCGTTTTGGAGTTGTTAATAGTGGTATGATGTGGGGATTTCGATTGCATTTGAGAGGAGAGAAGAAAGACTTGTTAATTTTTTGGTTTCATTGTTAAGAGCATCTACTTAATACTTAATATTTGATTTGATTGCATTAAATATCCTGTAGTTCTTGTCGCATCGACTGCGCAGAGATCTTGAACTACAACGCTTGACGGGCACACATGTGATCATTAGCAAGGTCATAAATTCGTTAGCTATAGAGCGGATAATTGACATATAGCAAGCTGCTCTTGTATTCCATCATGAGGAACCAATCGTTGAAGTTGTGGTATGAGGAACTCGATGACGCGTTAGCCGCCGACATCTTCTCAGATCGTAGCACTGTCTTTGAGTCCACAGCACTCACGCACAGCTGTCTTGATGAGTTTAGTAAAGCTCACATAGATCCAGCGGCCAGATTCTCATTCATTAAGCAGTATCCGTCACCCCAGTGATCCCACTCACATGAACCGTGCCAGCGCTCTCTGGATTCTGTGCCTCATTAGCAGCTTGTTCCTTCGTTCTAAACCTCTGTCTGCACATTGGACACAAATTCTTCGAGGCCTCAACATCAAGCCACTTCACAATACAGTGCATATGGAACCGGTGTGTACATTCTCCCACGATCAAGGGACATTCATCACCGGGGTATTTGCAAGTTGGACAAGTTCCATCAAATGAGACACGACAGATACCACAGACTTCTTCTTTGGGTACGTCCCATGACCATGTCGCGACTCCCTTCCATGACCTGATATTCACACGCATTGATCTTCTGAGTGTCTTCTTCAGTTGTTTGATTCAAGAGTTGAATGATGGATATTGAAGAAGAAGAGCTTGTAAAGGAGGAGATGGGAGAATAAACAAGCTCAGGCCAAAATAAGGCGCGAATCGGTTGGGCCACGACTTTCGAGTTTGACGTCAGAGTTGG
The DNA here is from genome assembly GCA_030563305.1 of Petasospora maesae. Taxonomy (NCBI): domain Eukaryota; kingdom Fungi; phylum Ascomycota; class Saccharomycetes; order Phaffomycetales; family Wickerhamomycetaceae; genus Petasospora; species Petasospora maesae. Next base: position 80,743 of record JAKUBT010000024.1, read on the forward strand.
GCAAACAGTGAAAATTACCGCTCAACAAACCGAGCTCGCGTGGCGTAATGGCAACGCGTCTGACTTCTAATCAGAAGATTCTGGGTTCGACCCCCAGCGTGAGTGCTCCGTTTCGTTTCTTTTTTTCCAATTTTTGTTTTTCACAAAATGCTTATTTGGGTGCAAAGCTTTCTATTGGTCCAACTCTTGAAGCATTTAATTAGTTATTGGAGTAGTTAGAGCCGGTTGAAGTTGTGGGATCGCATACAAGCTGGCGCGCGAACTGATAACTTCTGGTGGGCCAAAGTTCTCTAACCAGACTTTGAGTACAATCTTGAGCTTAGATACGTAAGGTGGAGGTTCTAGTGTACCAAATCTATCATCTTGTAGACTGACTCAACTCTCATTCTTCTGGAGGATGTGTTCTGTGACATATAGCGCGTTGTATACCGTGGTTGTACCTGATCCAACAATAGGCTCACGTGACAGCTGATATCGGCCGTCTGCCGAGGTTCTTCTCCGACTCATCTGAACCTTGCCAACATGAGCCCTTTCTCTTCACTACTGGCGCCACGAGTTGGCACTTATTTTAGGTCTTTGAATACACAAACTCCACATGGCCTGTAACGAGAGCCCTTGATGCACTTTCATGCGGAAACTGATAACTGCGTGAACCTGAGAACAATAGAAGATTCCCATCGGCCGCATCGCAGAACAAGGGTATACAGCACCAAACAAAAAAAGGGTCCACGCCAAACTCTATTGTTTTAAAGAACAAGATCGACGCGTGTGTCACTGCTTCTGTGGTTCAATTAGATGTTGTTCTTGTAGTTATATTGGGTGACAAAAGTATAGAGCAAAGTAAAGCCCGTGTTCCTAGCCAGGCAGCGGTGGGCCCAGAATGTTATCGGGAGCCTGCAAGTTGCAGGGAAAGATCGAGACACAACCGCCTCGAGCAGCCCATCTCAACGACGAACGTGACAATGCAGCGATCTCTCCTGGCATCACAGAGAGGAATCCAGCGGCTGAACACCAATAAACGAACCTCACAAACACCACCAACAAACCACCAACAAAATCGTCCCAAAACACCGCCAAACACCAGCACACCCCGCCAGAAAGAGCCAATCACAGCACGCACAGACGCGCTGACGCGCTGATGGGCAGGATCCCAGGAGAGGAGAAACGGCTTTCACCTCTATTCGCGCCACCGCCAGAAAACTTTCTTTTGGGCTCATTTTTTCCTTTTTGTTTTAGCATTTAAAGTAAACTCTCTCCTCTCGTCTTTCCCTGAGACACACTCTTTCTACCCCTCCATCTCCATCTTTCCATCTCTTGCATCACCTATCTAGTACAGACAAGATGGCCAGCGTTGAGACAGTCGTCACCGGCAGAGAAGCCGCAGAGTCCAACGTCACAACCACCAAAAAGGTGGGCAACGTGGCATCGCTCCAGACCACCCAAAAGACCGCTATTGACACACACGGTAACGTCTTTAAAGTGCCAGACTACACCATCAAGGACATCCTCAGTGCCATCCCTAAGCACTGTTACGAGAGAAGACTCTACCAGTCCCTCGGGTACGTCGTCAGAGACATTGTGTGCATGACCATCATTGGAAACATTGGATACAGACTGATCCCATTGGTCTCTAACCAGTACATCAGATTCTTCCTTTGGGCTGGTTACTCTTACACTTTGGGATTGTTTGGCTTTGGTCTTTGGATCTTGGCTCACGAATGTGGACACGGTGCCTTCTCCGACTACACATGGGTCAATGACTTTGTTGGTTGGGTCTTGCACTCATACCTTCTCGTTCCATACTTCTCTTGGAAGTTCTCCCATGGTAAGCACCACAAGGCCACTGGTCATTTGACTAGAGACATGGTGTTTGTTCCATACACCAAGGAGGAGTACTTGGAGGCCAAGGGACACTCTACTATCGCTGAGCTCACTGAGGAGACCCCAATTGCCACTTTCCTTACATTGGTGTTCCAGCAGATTGGTGGATTGCACCTTTACCTCGCTTCTAACGCTACTGGACAACCACAGAAGGACACTTGGTGGTTGCAGAGATCCCACTTCAACCCATCTTCCCCAATCTTTGAGACTAAGGAATACTGGTACATCGTCTTGTCCGACATTGGTATGATTTGCACTTTCACCGCCGTGTACCTCTGGGCCAAGTACTTTAGTGTTTGGTCTGCATTCATCAACTGGTTCATCCCATTCATGTGGGTCAACCACTGGTTGGTCTTTGTCACTTTCCTTCAACATACAGACCCATCCATGCCACATTACGAGGCTGAGGAGTGGACATTCGCTAAGGGTGCCGCTGCCACCATTGACAGAAACTTTGGATTCGTTGGTCAACACATCTTCCACGATATCATTGAGACCCATGTCTTGCACCACTACGTTTCCAGAATCCCATTCTATAACGCTCGTGAGGCCACTGAGGCTATTAAGAAAGTTATGGGCGAGCATTACAGATATGATGGTGAGAACATGTGGTTGTCATTGTGGAAAGTTGCAAGATCTTGTCAGTTTGTCGATGGTGACAACGGAGTTTTGATGTTCAGAAACCACAACAACATTGGTGTCAAGCCAACTTGAAAATCTGATACATCGCTATAACTATTGATCATACATGATATAAGTGACATACACACATATACAGAAAAAAGGGCGGAGGGTTCATTCAATATTCAGTTTTGGGGGAAAGGGCGCCTCATGCCCATGTCATAGAGCCTGCATTTTCAGTTTGCTTTCATGTTTTCTTGGTTCATTTTTTTGTACACTAGAGACTGCTTACTTTTCAGTTCATATTTACAGCATCTTAGAGATCTGCATTCTAAATTATATTTATACACATCCATGGGTTTTTCTCTTCAGTCATGATTCAGTTCGTTCCTACTCAATCGATCTAGTCAAAATAAGCTGTATCATCATCCACTGGTAGGATCTTCCAACTTTGCCAAAGTCAACCCAACAGCTTGCCATGTCAACAATCCAACACCATCCCCCACATCACCATCATCACCTTCATAGATCTTCACCACCCTTCTCTTCACAGTGATGATCAACTCTCTATTACACCTCATAACAAGCTCCAACCTCTTCCCCAACTGTTCACCACGTAAATAAGTTTCCTCTGACTCCCTCATCCCCAAGAACTTATTCACTTCATGCCTCGTTGGGATGATGATCTCCAACGTATCCAGTTCGTTCTTCCTCCTATTGGTGAAATCGTCCTGCATCTCGATCCTTAACCAATTCAAGGATAACCTCTCAGCATCCTTACTGGCTTTGAAGAAGATGTTTGGCGTTGTTGGTGTGATCCTCGTTATTATTGCTGAGATTGTGAATTCTCTGTTATCAACCGTTTCAATCATGTTTAAATCACGGATGGTGTATGATGAGCCCATCTCGGATTCTATACGTGAACAACGTTGTGGGAGTTGGAAGACTAGCGGTTTGGGCGGCTGCAATGGTGAGGCTGGAGTGGGGATAGTTGTAGGTTGTGGTGAGATATGACGGACCTCTGCTTGTGGTTGAATGATCTGTTGGTGTGTTGTATGCGTGGTTGATGGTCTTGGTGGATCCTGTCTCATGGCTGTTGCTGCTCTGATGGCAGTTGTAGGTGACAAGATCTGATTGATATCATCATCAGAAAGCACTCTTGACAAATACTCTGTGTTCTCCATAACGAAATCCAATGGCATACTCTTCACAATACTCTTTATCTTCTCCGAAGTCCGAGAATCAACGTTCTTCAATGAGTTATCCAACAATGTCATCGATGTTAACTTATCAGATTGACTTATGACACAATCAAACCTGTTCTGGAACGTCTTGACTCGACAGTTGACCTTAACGAACATCATCTTCTCAAAAAATGAGAATGCAAAGAGTTGTTCATGACGTAGTGTATCCACTTGCTTAACAAAATCTTGATACACCTCATTGAACATGGTGATCTGTAGCAACTTCTCAGGTTGCACACTCTCAGATTGTGTACTCCACTTGATGTTTGAACTGTATGTGGTGTCGAGGTTGGAGTTTGAAGAGCCATCGTATACGTTCACGTGTGTTTGATTGAATCGCAGTTTAGCAGTGCAGAACAATGCGATGAAGCTGGCATGGTATTCCTGTTGTGGGAAGGGGAGCTTCTCTATGGAGTCATAGGGTGTGATGTGCTTGGTCTTGCTGTTGTTGGTGAAGCTCCGTTGTCGGTACATTCTTGTATCGTTTGTCTTGAAGGATACACCAATTGATGGGTTTGTGTATGTGAATGAGTGACAGTGGTTAAGTTACCTCAGAAAAGGTGGTCTTGGTGGTGATTTTGTATGGCGATGAGCAGCTAACTTTACGCGTGCTGATTGTGACGGTCACGTGACTGCATCAATTCCACGCGTATTGTCCGAAAGCGGAAGGACTTCGGTTTCCGGAAACATGCCCTCCAGCCTCACAGAACTCCACCAGCTACAAAAATTTTAAACAAAAGGAGGATACAACCGGTGCATTCAGTGGTATAAAAGGATTAGGAAGGTAATGAGCGAGAAAGAATGAATGTCAGTCTCACCCAAGAAATAAAAACAGTGATACAAAAAACCAGTGAAGTAGAGACAAAAAAAAAAAAAAAAAAGTAGTAGCCAGAACCCATCGTCATAAAACCCATCATCGTCATCAATATCTCAGTTCTCATTGAGCCACATGATGACATCCGTGATGAGCTTCTGATAGATTCTTTCCCTCTCGATGAACAACTGTGACATACCATGATTGTACTCGACGTAGAACGCACTTTCTGCCCCAGTGTTATTCACAAACTTCTGTGTCGAGCTGCTCTTGGTCAATGGGTCCTCGTTGGAGCAAATCACCAAGACGTGCTTCATATCAAACCGTCTGGTCTTGGCCTTGTTTGTCAAGTCTGCAGAGAGGTTTTGAATGTTTTTCAAGTGTAGGTTTGTGAACGGAGACTTCCCACGCTTCTCGGTCTTGGCCTCGAGGTATGCCATCCATTGAGGGTCCGCGGTGTACATCTGTGCCGGTATGATAAGATCTGACATCTGCTTTGGTTTCATCTTCACTTTCAACCGTAGTCCAACCCCAAAGGAGTCCTGGGTGAATACCGTCGTTGGCTCCACTAGTGGATTGATTGTAATGAGAGTCTTGACTCTGTATCTGTAAGAACCGTTGATACCATAGAGCAATGCCTGTCCACCGGTGTAGTTGGTTCCCATAAGGTGGATCTTCTGGTGATCCAGCCCTTCTTGTGCATCCAAATCATCCACGCACATTCTCACAATTCTGTTGAGCTCCTTACGCATGTGATCCTCGTCTTCGAACTGCTCCAGCCAGCTGGTGTAGTAGAAGGACTCGTACCCGTTGGCGGCCAACATGTCGATGGTGCGCCGGTACATGTTGATGTCCTCGCCTGGGTTTCTGAGGATGATCACTCTTGCCTTGAACTTCTGGTCCTCATCTATGGGCTGTGGAGGGTGTTAGTATGTATGTTCATGGTGACAAAGACTTGACCCCCAAGAGAATGGCAAAAAAGAAGAGGGAATAGAGGGGTGGAAAAGAAAAGGGGAAAAGAGAGATAGAGAGAACATACCCATATCTGTGCGGTGTAGGTGCCCTCCTCCTTCTTGAGCGACACCACGCGGGGCGTCTTGTCGAAGGGGATGTATGGGGCGGCCATGTGGTACGTGTACTCGCTCCTGTCGAACACGGCGGGCATCGTTGCCTGCTGAAGTGTGAGAAAGTGTGGACCTGGCAGAGCTTATAATTGTTCAGGCAGAGGGCCCCCCAGGTGCAGTTGGACGCATTTTGTCGGGAATTTCCACGCGCGCGAGTGAGAGACAAACTGGAGCTGCCGGCCCACTGGAGCTCTGCCCAACTGCCCCGCCTGGAGGGAATGTGCGTAGGCGGGGCGCTAGGCAGGTAGGCAGCGCTAGGCAGATGGCCCCAGATAGGCCGCTGGGCAGGTGCTGAGCATGTGCTAGGCAGAGCCCGGGGGGAGCAGCTAGGCAGAGCAACGGTTCTCTCTAGCCAGCACGTATGTTTACAGCCACATGCCATACTCTCTGGAGAGATAAGTTGTGTTTGCACCGGAATGCCAGCTGCACAGGCCAATCACAGCACGTTGCCCACCCCACTCAAAGGGGTCCCACTCGTGAACATTCCGTGCAACCAGCAGCAGCCCAGCAGGTCATGTGCGACGATTTAGCCGTATCTGTAAGACCTGTGGCTGCAGCTCTTTTCTCCCCGAGTCTGGTAAACTGGTAAACTCGTGCTTGTTGGTATAACGTGGTACTAACGGCTGCCCTGGTGCTCCTGCGTTCCCGTCTCTACACCATTCTGATCTGGGGAATGTCGTCGTCATATCTTCACTCAAGGGCCTCTGTTACAGGTGATGCTCTGTGCTCAGGTTATAGGCCGACGCCAGGTCTATCTCTCGGGGGCGCACAGATCTACCAATCCGCAGCAGCCCTTCGCAAGTTGCAACTTTTTGCTACCTCGAGAGATCTGCCCCCAGCCTACCTAGCCTCTAGCCTCTAGCCTCTAGCCTCTAGCCTCTAGAGTTGGTGAAGCCCCCAAGGGATTTCTTGGGGTCGCGAACCCCCTGGGGGTCGTGCGTCTACTGCTGCAGGGCTTACAAAACAATAAATGTTAGGGGAAAAGAGTTGGTATTTTGAGGTATACATAGTCCTGTTGCGATAGTGTTAGTCAAACAATGATCTTAACCAGATCAAACCAACATGGAGATGAAGAGGATGTGTGACATGACACCTCTTGGTGTTTCCAAAATTTGTCAGATAAGTAAGCTTTTGGTATATGGGTTATCTTCCTGTATGTTCAGAAGCAGAACTGAAAATTTAAGTTTATCATCAGGAGATTGGAAACCAGAGACACCATCCTCATCCTCATCCTCATCCCATGGTGGTCTGTGTAAAGTGTGGTAAGAACTTACTTGTTGAGTCTGTGTATACCGTGCATGACAGAATCCACGAATAGACATCTAACCTGAACCTTCAGACAATAGTTAGTAAACCAACCACAAAGTAAAAATTGACAGACATGACAACAGCGTGGCAGATAGTAAAAGAGAACATAAAGAGGAAGCAAAACACATAGTGAAGTTCAGATGGTGATGCATGTTTTCATCCATGGCTCATGTAGGAACTCACCGGGATAAAGGTATGGAAAATTTCATCAATACAACCAACGTGTACTCCAACCTCTGTCTCTCCTCCACATACACTTGCCATTGTCATAAGTTTAAACTATCTTCAGATGATCAAACATACTCTGCACAATCTTGTTAGTCTCAAAAAAAGTTCTTGGGATCAACTTTTATACCAACACCTCCAACAACAACACTTCAATCCAATGGAGACCAAAGCAGGCAGAGAAAAAAAGAAGTGGGTTCAATCATAAACGAAGAATTCCTAAAAATTATTTTTGTCCTGCATATACTTCCTCAGAGAGATTCCCAATAAGTTTATAATCATCTAGAACCCATCATCTTCCTGATCTTCTAGTCTGGACCATGCCGTGTTTGTGAATGGGGGATGGAGGTGAAAGCAAAAGAGACATACCGTTTCCTAAAGGGTGCAAAGAACAACGCCCAATGAGCCCACAACTGTAGACTATCCCAATCTCTGGAATGTTTCAAAGGGCGTTGTTCTTTGTCCGTCGGTAAGCTGATGGGTTTGTAAGTGGTGGTGGGAGAAGGCTGGAAAAAATTGCTCGGCAGGTGTTTTTGTATGGCGCGCCCGCGAACTGGCGCGGGTTCGAGCTGCTGTGGGGGGGTTGTTAGGGCATCGCTCTGTTCTGGGTTCAATGAGAGATGGATACAAAGTAAAGTGAATAGTTAGATGTGGTGCATGTGTCTAGTACTTATAGCGTTTCTCTGTACTGCTCTCCAGTTGTCCCCTTCTCCGTATCTTGCTTCGATCCAATGACGCGTGTACTCACGAGACCACTTCTACAAGTCCAAAGAAAAAATTCGTTATACAATGTACATTATAAGCTGACAAGCATCAAATTAAGCCAAAAGATCAAATGACTTATTCGGCAGCAGTAGCACGGGTGTAGATCAACTGAGTGGAGTGAGTAGAGATTGGCTTAATAAGACCCTCCTTCTCCAAGTGCTTGATAGCAACACGGGCAATGGCACCACCAACTTTGAGTCTGTCAACAACAGTGGAGACAGAGATGTATCTGAATGTTGGAACCTCCTTGATGATTCTGTCAAACTTGTCCTGGTCAAGAACAACAGCGTGCTGGGCTCTGTCTTTCACTCTACCCTTGGACCATTTCTTCTTGGACTTCTTACCACCGGCCATGGCGGCGGCGGCCTTGGCTGCCTTGGACTGCTGAACCTTTGGAGGCATCTAATTCACTTGTTAGTATACGTTATCCTAATTATGTGTTTGGGGGATCAGGGATGTGGTAGCTGAGCAGTGGTTGTGTTGGTGTTATGTTCATTCTTGTACGTATGGGTCTGTTGATATTTGATCCCTCCACTCCGTAGACTTGGCGTCTCTCCAACGGGTCTTCTCCAATAACATTGAGCTCCTCTCTTTATTATACATTGGTTTCATTGTACTTGTTTGTGTGATGCCTCTTCGATTCCAATCTCATGTTAACCTCCCTCTCCATAAATCTTGACATCTTCACTAGTGTGCAATGAAGCTCCTCGTTCCAACACAAATAATCCACATATGCTCCTTTGAATAACTGCTCTGCTATAGTCCACTCCTCTTACTCCCTCCAACGATGGGACATACTTTGTTTGATGATTCCTTGGTGTTGACCTCTCTTCAAACCCTCTATGGTAGTGAGTCCGGTTGACTGAAAAAAAGTGCGTTCTTGTTTTCACCATCCGTGACCGGTGGTCGCCGCCCAGTTTCGCGAATTCTGGTCCAGGCTGCACAGCTCCACCGCCAAATCGCGGGCCTCTAGACACATCCGCACACCATTCGCGGTGGTTGGAGCAGCATGTTCTTCAGGTGAGTTCGCGGATTTGTGTGACTGCCCTAGATGTGATCACGTGTTGGAGCTAGGGCATGAATTGAGATGCGGAGAGGAGCTGACGGGTCCATGTTTCATTGGTGTAACGAGTTGTTCAGCGCATATCTACCACTATTGAGGCTCCTAAAAACAATAGTTGACTCCACATGTATATATTAAGTGATTCCAATTATGGTATTGGCCTACTCGCAACATTCATCATAGACTAAAGAAGCTAAAAGTGAGCATTATTCTCCTTCAAGAGGCCTCATCGCTTAGTAAGCTCACCCAGCCACGAGCCCTCCCGGGAAAAATAAACAAACACTCCAACGCACCATCGATCACCAGAAGTGACAACATCAAACCACCGCTGTGAATTGCGCTTCACCTCCACGGAGCTTGACCCCAATTTCTGTCTGCTATCTCACCCACCCCCTGGTTCCTTAAATCACAGTTGCGTGGCCTGCGTTACAGATAGAGTATCAGAGAACAACACCACAGCACTCCCTCAACACATCTACTCCATATTCGAGACCCCCACCAGCATTTGCACATAATGTCAGGAAAACGTGGAGCTTCAAACCAAATCACACAAGATCATCCAGGAGATGAGGATGAGTCCTTCGAAGATGGACCACCACAGCCAACTAGAGCTTCCGCCGAGGTGTTGGCCAAGAGAAAGATCTTGAAACCAAGAGGAAGATTGGCAAAGAGCACCGGTGCATCTATGACTGCTGGATTCTCATTCGGTGCCAAACCAGCTGCTGAACCTACCGAGCCTAAGGCTAACCCATTCTCTGGGTTCGGTGGACTCAACAATGCCACCAAGCCTACAGCTCAACCAGCTTTCGGCTTTGGTCAACAGGTAGCTCAACCTGCATCGGCAACTGAGGACAAGCCAAAGGCTAACCCATTCGGCTTCTTGAAGACCCCAACGGAGGAGAAGCCAAAAGAGGATACATCCAAGGCACAAAATGTGCTGTCGTTCTTCAACAAGCCAGCTGACACAAGTGCATCTTCACTGGTATCGACCAAGAGCACGGAGAAGGCATCAAAGATCAAGGCGTTGAACGATAACTTCTACACCAAGATCACACAAGAGAGAACCTCCAACCCGGTATCGAATTTCACTCCAATTTTGAGAAAGTACATCGATTACTATGACAAGATTGATAGAGATGTCGATATGTCTGATGCTGACACTATCCAAGAACCAACCACACAAAAGGCACTTCCAGCACCATCAGCAGCGCCAGCATTCACATTTGGACAGAAGCAACCCGAGATTACTTTATCTGAACCAGCTGCTGCTCCAGTCTTTAACTTTGGAGCTCCTTTAAATGATGCCTCTGACTCAAATGACAACTCTGAAGCAATCGAAGTTGAGTCAAGATCTCCAACACCAATGGAGCAATCACAGAATAACATCAAAGAGGCCATCACTGTTGATTCAGATTCTGACAGTGATGACGACATCAAAGTCGAGGGTCCACAATTCACACTGGCCAAACTTCCAACGACAACTGATTTAGCATTCAAACTGACAAAGGATGCTACCACATCCTCAACATCAGGTACTGGACCAACGTTCACATTCGCTGGTGCTTCAAAGAACTTTGACAGTCCATTCAAGCTCTCCGCTGCCCCTGAGGAGAAGAAGAAGGAGGAGGAACCAAAAGAAGAAGAAAAGAAGGAAGATGATCCAAAGACTACAGATACCCCAAAACCAGCCTTTGGCGCTACAAACAACTTCACATGGAGTCCAGGTCAACCAATCAAAATCGCTAGTGATAAAGAACAGCCAAAGACTGCATTCAACTTTGGTGCTAAGCCAGCTGAAGAGAAGAAAGATGATGCTAAGCCAGTGTTCTCTTTCGGCACAACAAGTACTGATACATCCGCTGCAGCAGCTTCAAAGCCGGCATTCTCATTCGGCGTCAAACCAACTGAGGAGAAGTCTGAAGAAGAGAAACCAAAGGCACAAACGACTTTCAACTTTGGTGGTTCTGCTGCCTCCACATTCAACTTTGGTGCCAAACCAGCTGGAGAAACTGCCACCGCATCCACAGTACCATCATTCAACTTTGGAGGTTCATCAACTACATCCACAACACCAAGTTTCAGCTTTGGTGGAGTTGCACCTGCCACAATGGGATCATCTGGATTCTCATTCAACTTATCCTCCAATGCCAACAACAGCAAACCAGAGGAGAAGTCCACTGGAGATTCTGAAACCGTTCCTGAGGAAGAGGCAGATGTTCAATTCAAACCAGTTGTCCAATTGACTGAGAAGATTGACGAGAAGAATGGTGAAGAAGATGAAGACCTCCAATACACCAAGCGTGCCAAGATCATGGTTTTCAATCCAGAGGATACAGCATCACCATACACGACGAAAGGACTAGGTGATTTGAAAGTGTTGAAGCATAAGGAGACTGGTAAATCACGTATCTTGGTCCGTGCCGAAGGTGGTGGTCGTCCAATCTTGAACATTGCAGTTGCTAAGGGGTTGACTTATTCATCATTGGGGAAAGGTATGGTGAAAGTGCCAAATGTTACATCTGCTGGGTTGGAGACGTATATGGTTAGAGTTAAGACTGAAGGTGATGCTGAAGAGTTGGTGAAGGCCTTACAAGAGGCGCAGGAATGAGTTGTGTTATAGCGTGGTTTTCAACGGCATTGATTCCATATAGACTCAACTACTTCTGTAGACTGGTATTAGTGTATGACTACAAGAGGGCAAAATATTGTTGAATAACTTCTGATAGTACTCCTTTAAAATCCGATATAACATAAATGTGCAGTAGTGAACAGTCAATGTAAACTCCAAACCTGATCCCAAATGGCAATATACTCATGACGAGCAGATGTCATAGGATACAAACTCCACCCCAAGAACTAAAACTTTTTCTTTTCACCTCCTCCTTCTGACTGATGACCTTCAATGATCTCCAGATGTTTTTCAAACATATGCATAAATGACAACCTCTTTTTTTCTTCCTTAACTTCCTTCTCCTCCCAAACAACACCAAAACAGTAGACTCAATGCAAACTCTGTGGTCCACATGCCAAACTTCCAGACATCTTACGTCTGTTCAGCAATGTGTTCCCATCAAACCTCAAGTTGAACCCATCCATCGTCTTGAACTCCTCCTTAGGTTTCGACTCATTTATAGAATCATCAGACCTCTTCATGTATGGAGTCACTGGTAGGGTCTTGTTGTGGAACTTCTTGAGCACTGGTGAGTTAGCATACACTGGACCATGTGTGTATGTGTAACTGTCATCTGCATCTTCATCGTCCTCGTCATCATCATCCGAATCTGAGTTGTCAATGTCATCATCGTCCTCATCATCTTCACCATCAGAATCAGAATCTTCATCTGATTCAAAGTATTCATCCTCCTCGACAAGACGACGTAGTGACGGTGTTGCAGTACGTTGGATAGAAATACCAGTGTCCAAGGCAAACTTCAATGCCTCGGCTCTTGGTGACAAGTAACCAGTACCTGGATGTGTTGGAATGACATCATCGAACCGTAACACTGAACTTGATTTTGTTTGATACATTGGTGCATCTGGTGCTGGAGTTGTTGGTCTTGAGTTCTTCAAGATCCATGGATGGTTCAAAACTTCGTCTGGTCCATAACGTTTGAGTGGATCCACGGTGAGTAGATGTGAAACCAAATCCTTAGCCTCTTTGGAGATCTCATCCCACCAGGGTGAGAGGAATGTGTACTCTCCACGACTCACTTTTTGTGTCAAGATCTTTGGGTCAGAGTCATAGAATGGTGGGAATCCACAAAGGAGTGTGTAAAGAACACAACCAATAGCCCACATATCGACACTCTTTGAGTAGGACTCATCCTTGACAATCTCTGGTGCAGTGTATGAAGCGGTACCACAGGGTGTCTTTGTGTTTGAATCCCACAACACTTTGGATAATCCAAAGTCTGCAAGTTTCACTCTTCCAACTGTACCACCACCAACACCAGGTTTGAACATACCTTCATCCAACTTGGTAGCATCATCGGATTTTCTAGGCTTGGCTTCTCCAACTCTTGGGATGAAATCAATCTCTTCAAAGAGTAAGTTCTCAGGCTTGATGTCTCTGTGTACAACACCAATCTCGGAATGTAGGTAGTCCACAGCCTTGACGACTTGTACAATGATATGACGAGCCAAGTCCTCCGAGAAATAAGTGAGTTTGACAATCTGGTTGAACAACTCCCCACCAGAGACGTATTCGATGACGAGGAATGTCATATGTTCAGTGTTCAAATAGTTGTACAGCTTGACAACGTTTGGATGGTCAATACGACGCATGATGGAGATTTCCTTGAAGGTGCTTTCAATCTGTGAGGAAGAGACGTTACGCTTATCGATAACCTTGATGGCCACGTTGATTCCCATCTCATGATCCAGGGCACGGTACACTTTGGAGAAGGCACCTTCGCCAATCTTCTCCACGATCTCGTAACGCGGTAGAAGCTCTTTGTACTGTGGTGGGGATGATGGGTCTGTGTCATTGTCAAACACCGCTGGGGCAGAGTCTGGTGACGGTGATTTGCGTGTAGTGGAAAAAGAGGAGGCGTCCTTCATGGCGGCCTCCTTGGGCTTGTGTCTGATCAAGTTTCGTAAGTTCTGGAGCATTAACGTGTTAGTATTCGGAGTTCCAAGGAGGGGGGAGGGGCCGGGAGGACTTCGTGTTTATATGGTGGCGGCGTGCCTTGTCTCTTGTAGGAATTTACAGAATCACAGAGCTTTTCGATATTCGGGCTGGCGGGATAGGGGCAAAAGCACCGCCTGTGACACGACGAAACCGGCTGTAGACACGCAGAGAGTGTGTGCGGATAGCCAGCAGTGGGCGGTATCACATCCGTGTCACTTTGGTGTTCTCTCTGGCCTGTGATGGTAGCCGCCGTGGCCAAAACACGCTGTGGGAGGGTCTGATACTCACTTCAAACATGGCGCGATATTGGGGGGACGACGCTGGCTCGGACTGGCTGTTTCTGGCACTGTGAGGGGCGGGGCGGAAGCGGGGCGGCAAGGAGTGTGAGTATGGAGGAGCGGTGTCCCTGGAACCTGGAACCTGGAGCCTGGAGCCTGGAACCTGGAACCTTCACACGGTGTGCGGGATGGCGGCGCCTGGATGTTGGGGGGCTTTTTGGCCGTTGTTGTTGTTGTGGGAGCAGGACAGGGCGCTCGCTGATCTGCTCGAAATTTGCGTGCAGTGGGCGAAGTCGCGGGTTGGCTGCTGCGGTGATGGGCTGTGGAGTTGTTAAAACTCTGAACTTAGGGGGCCCTTTGTACTGGTAGAGAGGTGCACGCTGGCTGGATGGTTAGGGGCCCTTGGGGAGGTGTTCTGTGTAGTGCTTCCGTGTGGGCACAACGTCCAGACGGGAACACCACGCTGCAGGGGCGCCCACCCGATATATAAACAACGCCGGCACTAGCGAGGACCTGAGTCCCTGGGAGGGCCCCCCCTCCGCGAACTCCAGCGCTGGCGGGCAAGGCAATTGTGACGTCACACGGCGCTGACACAACAACAAGGAACAACACCACGCCAGCGCGCCAGGGGGAAATCTTGCAAGAGCTCTGCTGAGCACTCAGGGCATCCCCTCGGGAGCGCCAATGTTTCTATCTATAGACATTCATGGGGCATGCAGGGACCAGGTACTGCAAAACCCTGACCTATACACTCTCAGATGTGAACTGTCTGCTTGGTTGTAGTATGTTCACAGTGCTCAGTGCTCACCCACACACATAGACAATTCCGTTCTCTTCCCTCCCGTGGCCCTCCCCAATTCCACCCACTACAAACGCAGGCACGCCGCAACTTGCAACTTGCAACTGCAAATGTCTACGCCCTTCACTGTGACACAGTTGTCGTGTACATCTTGTAACGTGAGAATGCGTTTCTAAAGAGAATCCTCAGGGCCCCTCCACCTCGCGAGTCAGGATCTGGGTGTCTGCCCCTGCGCTAACCGTACGAACCACCTTTCAGTAGCAATCCCCGGCGCAGTGATCCCCCTTAACTAACGCAATAGAAGGTGGTGCCAGCAGGGCAAGGTGTAGATGTTGTCAAAGGTGGACCTCACGAAACCCCACTGATAACCGTTACCCCACCCTGCAGATCGTGGTCGTTAAATTTAGAAACCAGCTCCCACCGTGCAGACCTTGTCATCACCCAGCTGCTGATCAGCCCCCCGGTGAACCCCACACACACACCATCCGTGACATGCTTGCCGCGTGTTCCCGATGAGGTTACGAGGTGTGTATAAAAATATATCAAGAGGGAGCGTACGTGTATGTCTATGTAGTAACTTTTAGCACTGATACATTACCGTCTTGTCCTCCACATGCAATACTGTCTCCATATGTGTCGATCGTATTGACCACATGTTTGCCCATGGGTCCTTGGCCCTCATATGCCAAGGGCAGTACCACGGATGACTTTTGAGATGAGTCCTCTGTGCTCCATACGTACACTTCTCCACTCTCGGAACCACTGGTGACAAACTTCCCATCTTCACCAACTGAACTTTCAATCAAATACTCCTTGTCTGCGGTTTTCTTGTCGAACCGCCTTGTATACTTCTGCGAACCAACGTTCCATACACGCACTGCATCAACTTCTCCCAATAGACCCACCAATACGGACTTCTGTGCCTCCATATGCTTCACACTCATGATTGGTGATTGTAACTCATCACTAGTACACAAACCTTTCCTCAGATCATATGAGAGTAAACGTCCATCACTTCCGCCACAATAAAGCATCTTTTGATCATCCTCATAATCAATCGAGTTCAAGACATCCATGGCCTCATCAAACACCTGGATGGGCTTCCATAGAGATCCCTGTCTCAAATCAAAGATGTTAACTCTTTTATCCTCTCCACAACATGCAATTACATCTTCACTCATCTTTACAACATCTGTGATCTTGAAAGCACGTCCTGATTCCATACCGATCCTCCTCGTATACGAAGTCTGATCAATGTCATGGATCGTCAACACATCAGAACCTGATACAAACCGCGTTGGTGAGAGAAATTCCAAACAGTTCACAGTCTGATTATGACCGGAGTATGATGTCAGTTTGGAAAATTCTGTGTCTGTGTGACCTGGTAATCCACGGGTGTATAGATGGATTGCCTTACCCTGTGAAAGTAAGACATAGTTGGGAGTGATGAAGTTCAATGCATTTATCGGTGTATCATCTGCTGTGTGGAATGTCGAACTGGTCACGACATGCATTGGCTTGACACTCTCACCTCAAGCAAGTACCTCCCACTTGTCGTACAATCTGACCGACCTGGATCAATACATGTTGATCCAAATCAGAAGTGACGAGAGAGAGAGAGAGAGAGAGAGATCGGCCTTCACCGGCAGCGCTGTCGCCAGCTGAGTCCTCATCCGCGAAAAAGCCCCCCGCGAACTCGTTTGATAGACGGAGTCAAAATTGCGCCAAAATTGAGATTATCGGCCAGTTGGACACGGGTCTCCGCATGGCAAAATTTATAAGGAGATGAGGAAGCCCGCATCCAACCTTTCACCTTTCACATCTCTCGGAGGCACCAATTGAGGCTTGATCCCTTTACTACATCCAAAGAAGTCAATACTCACACATCATGTCCAACGACAAGTACGCCACCCCATTGTCCTCTCGTTATGCCAGTGAGGAGATGTCCCGCATCTTCTCTTTGAGAAACAGATTCTCTACATGGAGAAAGCTCTGGTATAACCTTGCCATTGCTGAGAAGGAGCTCGGTCTTGATGTCATCACAGATGAGGCTATCAAGCAGATGGCTGAGCACTTGGAGATCACCGATGAGGAGATCTCTGCCGCTTCTGTTGAGGAGGCCAAGGTTAGACACGATGTGATGGCCCATGTCCATGTCTTTGGTGACACATGTCCACAGGCTGCCGGTATCATTCACTTGGGTGCTACTTCTTGTTTCGTCACTGATAACGCTGATTTGATCTTCCTCAGAGACGCTTATGACATTGTCATTCCAAAGCTTGTCAATGTCATCAACAGATTGGCCAAGTTTGCCGAGGAGTACAAGGACCTCCCAGTTCTTGGATGGACCCATTTTCAACCAGCTCAGCTCACCACCGTGGGTAAGCGTGCCACTTTGTGGATCCAGGAGTTGTTGTGGGATTTGAGAAACATGGAGCGTGCCAGAAACGATATTGGTCTTAGAGGTGTTAAGGGTACCACTGGTACTCAGGCTTCTTTCCTCTCTTTGTTCCATGGTAACCACGACAAAGTTGAGCAGCTCGATGAGCGTGTCACTGAGCTCTTGGGATTTGACACCGTTTACCCAGTCACAGGTCAGACCTACTCCAGAAAGATTGACATTGATGTCCTTGCACCATTGTCCTCCTTTGCCGCATCCGCTCACAAGTTTGCCACAGATGTCAGATTGCTCGCTAACTTGAAGGAGGTTGAAGAGCCATTTGAGAAGTCCCAGATTGGTTCCTCCGCTATGGCTTACAAGCGTAACCCAATGCGTTGTGAGCGTGTCTGTTCCCTTGCTAGACACATGGGTTCTCTTTATAACGATGCCGTCCAGACCGCTTCTGTCCAGTGGTTTGAGCGTACTTTGGATGATTCCGCCATTAGAAGAATCTCTCTCCCATCTGCATTCCTCACTACTGATATCTTGTTGACCACAATGCTCAACATCACTTCTGGTCTCGTTGTGTATCCAAAGGTCATTGAGAGAAGAATCATGGGTGAATTGCCATTCATGGCCACTGAGAACATCATCATGGCCATGGTTGAGAAGGGTGCCTCTAGACAGGATGTCCATGAGGAGATCCGTGTCTTGTCCCACGAGGCTGCTGCCGTTGTTAAGCAGGAAGGTGGTGATAACGATTTGATTGAGAGAATCCAGAAGACTGAGTTCTTCAAGCCAATTTGGGGCGAGTTGGAATCACTCTTGGATCCATCTACATTCGTCGGTAGAGCTCCTCAACAGGTTGAGAAGTTCCTCAAGAAGGATGTTGCAAAGGCATTGGAGCCATACAAGAATGTCATCTCTGAGGAGCAGGTTCAGCTCTCTGTCTAAGTTTCAGGACGTTTTGTCATGTGTGGAACTTTTGAGGGCATATGCTCCATGCTGCATATTTATAAAGGGATGTTTTCAAATGTACATTAGTTGAAAGGTTTTTGGATAAACATAAAGGCACAGTAGGAATAGTAGTTATGCAAACTCTACAGCACTGTTTGATCGTAACGTAGTCATCATATTCAAGACCCCCCTTTGAGGCGAGCCTGGTATGTACATGAGTTGTGTACATGAGTTGTGAATGTGCCAGGGTGTAGCTTTGTGTCATCCAGTGGCCTTATTAGCTATCATCCCTTTCCAATCATCATCAACCTGTGGCAAGATTGCCACCCATATTATCAACAAGATCCTTCTTATCCACCATCTCCACATTTTCAACATTGTGAACTAAGATCTTCTCATTGTTCTTGTCCAATTCGAAAACAAACATCCCACTCATAATCCTATGCACATGCTGTTGTTGTTCCTCACCTTCTCTAACAAGCTTTAGGGCTCTTAGTATCTTTCCCCATTCCAAAATCTTGCCCTCGTCCACTTTTGCCCTCTTTATTGGAGGATGTGTTGTCAGGTGTTCACAATCATCACCACATGTCGTCCACTTGACGATGACTTTAGCGGCACCTTTGTATAGTCCATAGTTTGTCGTGCCTTCTTCATCCACTTTCACATCCGTGATATGAAGTTTCACATGGCTATTCAACAGCACATTGGTGAAGATCAGTTGTGTTGCTCTTAGCGCTGTGTAATAACTCACAGTGCCCTTCATCATCGGCACGTTGGGTGTGATCGTTGGTGCCACTCGCAGTATCACGTCCTTGTCCAGGCGCTTGGCATCCGGGACCATGTGCAGTGCCTCGGGGACAATGGCACGTAGGTAGTCCACCATGGCGCCGAGATTGGCCTTCCTCTGGGAGTGTAGATCGTTGTTTGTGTGGAAGGATGGCGGTGTGGAGAAGTGGAGGAGAGCGGTGCTTGTTGTGTGCGAGTACTGTGCGGGTACAGCGAGTTTCCGCACTTGCAAAAGAGGCAGCCGATGAAGCCGTTTCATTTTAAAAGTATTGGACAAGTGTGGGGATGAGCAGCCGGCTGAATGTGATGTTGTCTGGTAACGTTCTCTGTCCTCATAGCTTGTACTACTACTGCTCCACTCCGTGCCACTCAACTGCCAGCCTAGAGCCTCCGCGAATCCAGAAACTTCCCGCGAAACGGCGGGCCACCAACTATAAAACACTCTGCTCCCCCGCCCTCCTTTTCCTTCGCCTTGTGTGCTAAACCAGGAGACACCCGCTAGGGAAGTCCGCCACTGTGTTTCTGTTAACTGGGCCCCTTCTGAATCATAGCGCCAAAGAGCAATGCTACTGACAGAACTGCTATAAAAGAGCCGGTTGGCTGGATCTGGTGAGCGTTACTATAGGGCTACTCGTGTCCTAGACAAGAAGGTCAAAAGTGCATTGTGGTTGACCGTTATCCAATGAGAGAAGTGTTACTTTCAAAAAAACGTGTGTTGGTTGAACGTTATCCATGTTGTCATATATGCAAAGAAAACGTGTGGGTGGGATAATACTTGTCCTCGTTGTGAAGGAAGGTTTTTGGTCTAAATGCCCCGAAGGTTAGCTCTTAGCCGGGAAGAAGAAAAACTGCATGAGATACCATTGGTGATGGTCAATATGTTCCGGGACATCAGTAACGTCCCAAGGGTTGCGTCGCCCTTGAAAGAGTCTGCTGTCCGCCGGGTTACGGGCTGGTGGGGTTTAGTGAGTACTGTCCTGTGTTTAGCAGTACTGAGTCTCACACTGCCTTCCTTCTGGTTGGCGTGCCTAAATGCATTCCCCAGCAGTGGACACTTTAACAAGTGTCCGAAAAAAATATCTTGTCAGTAGTAGCGTTCCTTGAAGTAGTGGTAGAAGCGTTGAAGTCGTCTCACCAGTGCTAGCCTGAGTGTTCTAGTCAGAGTTCTCACGTGACACTTCAGGAGCGCGTTCGAGCCCCCGCGAATCTGTGGCTGCCAGGGTATATAAGGCACCTCCCCCGCCCCGCCTTCTTGCTCCCTTCGCCACCCACATTCTTCCTTCCCCTTCTCCTCGCGTGCTCAGTATGGAGGCGCCCGCTTGAGTGAGCTTAATGTTGGGCTACGCGTGTCCTTGACAAGGTCTCAAGTGCAGTACGGTTGAACGTTAGCCGAAGTAAAAACGTTATGGTTGTACGTGATCCAGATAAAACGTATTGGCAGGGCTACGCGTGTCCTTGACAATGTCTAAAGTGCAGTGTGGTTGACCGTCAGCCCAAGAAAACTTTCTGGGTTGTACGTTATCCAGGTGAAAACGTTCATCATATTGGATCGCAGTTGGCCTCAAATGAGTAAAATTGCAGCTCGTCGTCCCACGACCTGGTGAGTTTTAGTGAGTATTGTCTTGTGTTTGCAGGACTGAGTCTCACACTGCCAGCCCTTCAAGGTTGGCGTGCCTAAATGCATTCCTCATCAGTGGATACTTAAACTAGTATCTGAAACTAAATCTCTTGCACAATTGTAGCTTTTTGCGTTATCGGTAGTAGCTTTGAAGTGTTGGAGTTGCCTCATGTGCTCCACTCGTTGTCGATATTGATCAAGCTGTCACGTGACACTGCACTCAGTAGGGCGCCAAAGGTCTTCGGAGTTCCAGAAACTTCCCCGCGATGTGGCTGCCTGACGGCTGCTTATCAGCTGGCCGGGTATATAAGGCAGAGCAATGGCCATCCTTCCCTTTGCCATCGACCTTCTTACTTCGCTTCTCCTCGCGGGATCTTCATCTGCTAATAGAACGCCCACTCGTATTCGTCACCGAGCTACCCAGTGTAACCGGTTGGTCAGGAGTGTATACAAGGCTGGGCATGTCCTGGATCGTCAGATCTAAAGTGCACCCATGGTTAAACGTTATCCACTCAAAATGTTTACCACCGCTACTAAAACCCTACGCTACTACTCTGTCCCTACAATTTCTGCTCACGCTACCACTCTACTACTCTACTACTCTACTCATACGCTACTGTCTACGCATTTCTACACGTCACACCATACCTCTTCAATACACCTTTTCAAAAGCCCCAAGACATTGACGTCAACTCACGACCAAGTTTAAACCATTTAAGACTTTTAAAGCTCCTAGTACCTAACGCACAACACCTTTAAGACATCTTCAGCTTCAAGACTTCAAGACCTCAAGACACTTACGCCTGTCAACCCAGATGACCTTAAGACATACACGCAACATAGTCCTCGAGACCTAAACATGCTTACATGCCCCTCGAACTTCAAGCCCTTACGAGTACAGATACGACATACGCATCCAACACCTCAAGACTAAGACATACACGACACTTCAGCCAACAGCTAAAGATACGCATAATTTTCCAACGTCAACATCCAAAGACACGCGCCTCTTTTACTTCAAGACCTCAAGTTCTCAGGTCAGCTACGTCAATGAAGCCAACCTTCAAACAGTTTACAACGCCGTGCACTTGCCGTATTCGCTCGGTCTGGTGAGTTTTAGTGAGTATTGTCCTGCGTTAGAAGGATGGAGTCTCACACTGCCAGCCCTCTCAAGGCTGGCGTGCATAAATGCATTCCTCATCGGTAGATTACTTTAACGAGTACTCTAAAATCAAACCTTCCTGACAATTGTAGTTTGGCGTTACTTGTAGTAGTATCCCGTGGATGCGCTGGCGGAGTTGCCAACGGGTAGGTCATTCCCCAGTGGTACTTCTACAATGTGCACACCGATGTGCCGACGTGAAAGGAGTAAGGAATTTCTGTAAACGTCATTTAATCATAAGCTTAAGAAGTCTGTTGCTTCTTCAGCACCATCCTCGTGAGTTCCAAGAACTCAACGTCATCACCAACATCAACATACTTCCACCAAACGCTGGAATCACCATCACCACCATTGAGCTTCCGTACAGCGTCCCATCCAATCACATCCAACACCTCTTTCTCATCTCCATAGAGTCTGTAGCCAATCTTGTTGAATAAGGCAAGCACACATCTCCATAAGAATGAATCTCCCTCGAAGATGTATACGTCCATGATTGCTGATGCAACATCCATAGAGACAATGCTCGAGAAGACCGGCTTTAGAATGGGTGTCAAATATGCTGATGGTGCCATCTTCAAAGTTGTGTTGAGATGTGTGAAGAGACGTACATCTTTTTTCTTCAACGTACGCATGAATGACTGTGCCTCTTTGTCCATTGCCTCATTGGTGTCATTGTATAGCAGCTTCAACAAACGACGATGTAAGAGACCACTTAGACAACGGAATGTGTCATCGATGGATTCAATGTTGTACAGTAATACAGCCGTGAGTGGAGCAAGTGCCTTATCGTATGTGTTTGTGTGTTGGGAGTACATCGTGAGTACTGTGAGTAAGTCATGTGCAGTTGGGCCAGTTTGGAATTCACTCAGATCTGGGAACACGGTTTTCAGATCCTCCTTGATCTTCTGGACCGTTGGTGAATTTGACTTGATAAGTGTGTATGTTCTTGCTTTAAGTCCTTGGATGGTACCAGCCTTAATGGTCTTGTTCTCTAATAGTTCAACCCAGATCCATTTACGTAGCTTGGCTGGGATTCCTCTCCACCAAAGTTCTCTCGTGGACGACTGCATGATCCTCTCCTTGAAATCTGGGATGATCTCCTTCTGCCATGTGATCAGATCCGCCTCTTTGATCTTCTGTCTGCGTTCAAGTTCCTTGAGTCTGAGCTTCTCCAGTCTCAACTCCTGCTTGATTGCTCTCTGTTTGAGCTCCTCAACTTCACGTGAATGCTTTAGTGATTCAGCACGGTCCTTTGGTGGAAGATGAGTTGGTCTGGTGTTTGTGACAAACTTCTTCTTCTTCTCACTAGAGACACCAGTCTGTTCAATACCCTGTGGTTTTTCCAATTGAGACAGGATATGACGCCTTATAGCAGCTTCTTGAGCGGCATGTACCGCCTTATTCTGTGCAAACTCACGTGTGATCTTGATGGCGTCCTCTTCGAACAGATCCAGTTCAAAATCAGAGCTAGCATCATTGGCTGCATGGTCGTACGACATCAGTGAGGATTGGCGGGTAGAATCAGAAGCGAAGCTCATGAGCTTTGGTGCAATTAGCTTCCGGTTTTGTGACAGCTGGACCAATGACTGTGATAGTGGCACATCGTAGATGATTGTAGACTCGTCGAGTTCATCATCAGAGTTGTCGAGTTGTGAGAGATCCAGGGGCTCTTTACGTTCACGCAGATGTTTGAGCTTCTTGGAAGGCGAGTAGCTTGGCCTTGGCGAGGAGCGTACTGGTGAGTTCATCTCTCTTTGACGGACGGGTGACACGGTGGGTGAAGGAGTCTCCTTGTTCGTATCTTTGTTGGAGTGTAGCAGTGAGGTTGTTGACCTGTTTATCGTTTCCAGCGAGGCGTTCCCTGGTCTTTTCAGTCCTGTGTACATGCTCTTGGAGGCATGGTGTCTTCTCATGCTCGGCACGCTGTCGATGTCGACCTCGTCAAACTCGTCAAGGTCTGCCATGGCGATCGGTAAGGTGGAGTGATGTGTGGCTCTGTGGGGGGGTCTCCAAGTGGTGAGAAAAAAAAGCTGAGAGCGGCGGTTGAGCAGGGTTGTGGATAGCAAGGGAGACACTTGATGTAGTAAACGAGTGAGGTGTGTCTCTTGTTCTTCCAATGGGGTTTTGAGGTGCTGGTGGGTGTTGTGGTAGACGCCAACTTTGGCGGATCTTTTGAAACAGTTCTTTGTTTTGGTTTCGTTCCGAATCTGGAATTTGCGAAAGAAGCGCACATGTGGAGTGCTGCAGGGATTTGCGCCAATTCCCCGTAAAATTTGCGCAAGTCTATTTTTGTCGTCACAAATTTGCGCAAAAGGGAGAATAATTTCGCCAAAACGCGAAACTGACGCGCTCGGGGCTATGGGAAGGCGTGTCACTCGCGTCTCTCTGTTTACCTTTGACGCCTACAAAGTCTAGATGATCTCCAGCGACAGGGTATTAGGGTAATTACATGCTTTAGTACTAGGAGATCACACGCGGACTAACGTTGTTTGGACGTTGACACCAATCACGACGTAGAGAGACTGGTCCAGTGTCTAGATAGTAGTAACAGTTCGCTCAAAAGTCATACCTACGTTGAGTGGTCTTGTGCCAAACAAGTGATAGTAGTAGCAGCAGCTATTCATAAACCATGGTCCGTACACATTCACGGGCCGCCACTGACCATGTCAAGTGAAGCAGGCATCGAACCATCAGCCTTATATAGTGCGTCCAATCTGAACCTGGAGTCTGGACACAAGGTGCACTTAGTACTGATCAAAGGCCATATCTGAAAAAGGGTGATCTGTTACCCATTCTGAACAACTCAAGATCACTTGTTTCGTCATACTTCCCATTGGCCAAGTCATCCTTTGCCTTCTTGTTGGCTCGAGTATAACCGATCTGCAACAGTATCACGTTGATGATGGCCAGACCGGCAAATCCCAAAGACAAAGCGTGGCCAACTTGATATCTTCCAGGCTTGTAGAAGTTAGAGGCAGCAGCTCCACCAAAGTTACCAAACCCAACCTGACAAGCCATGGCAATTGCTCTCTTTCTAGGGTTGGCAAAGTTGATGGCCACCCATGAAATGATACCAGGGAACAACATAGTCAAGCCAGGACCTGCGATGTATAGTGCACCATAGATCATACCAGGTATGTTCTTCAACTCGCCTGCCAGTGCCAAACTGAACCCAATGAGGACCAGAACAAGATCACCTAGCACAAACCAAGATCTTGAACCAACACGATCAACAACAAATGCTTGAACCACTGCTGCGGCTGCGGCCAAAACGTACACTGGGACGGTCATGAGTTGAGCAGTACCAGCTGTGTATCCCAAGGCACGAACAACAGATGGTGCAAATAAGGCAAGTGCATACATAGGACAGATGATGCCCCAGTAGACTAAAATGTGGAAGTAGATGGCAGGATCCATGAAAACAGCAAGAACAGCACGTCCCATTGAAATATCATCCTCCTCCGTGAATTTGGTGAAGTCGGGCTTCACTCTTGACGACCCTTCAAATGCATGGATCTTCTCCCCAAGGTTCTTGTAGTTGTTATCAGTCTTGAGTCTCCAGATGACAAACTCACGTTCTCTTGGTGTGAGGAACTTGGCCGTGTCAGGATAGTCTGGCAAGATCCAAAAAGCGGCAAAGGCAACGACAACAGTGAGGATACCTTCCAGTATGAAGATCCATCTCCATCCTGCGTACCCACCAACACCTCTCATCTTACCAATGGCAAAGGCAAGGATACCACTGAAAGCACCAGCAACGGATGAAGCACAGTAAAAAATGGCTTGTCTTGATTGCATCTCCTTCTTAGCATAGTACATGGTCAATCCATATGTGACACCAGGATACAATCCAGCTTCAAACACACCAAGAAGAAGTCTCATGGAGAACAATCCGGCAAAGTTGTTGACGAGCCCCATAAAAGTCATGCAAAGCCCCCAAAGAACCATGATCGATGGGATGAAGATTGATTGACGACCAATGATCTTGAGCAAGTAGTTTGATGGGATCTCAAAAGCGGAGTAAGTGATGAAGAAGATTGTAAGACAGATGTTAAATTGGTTTCCTGTGAGTTCCAGGTCTTCGATCAATCCTTCAAGAACGGCATTACCGATGTTACTTCTGTCCAAGTTAGACAACAAGTATAGCACTGACACGATTGGGAGTAGTCTCCAGTCAATCTTTCTCAAGACTTTTGCCTCATCAACATCTGAGAAGTCATCCTCTTGTTCAATGTTCACGACCCGTTGCGAGCCAGACTCTGGAACCACCTCCTCCACAAACTGTTCCTCTGGCTTCTCAATTGACATGATGGAATCTGAATTCATTGTACCTCTTCACCCTAGTGATATTGAGGGACTGTGGACACCACTCAAAGAGCGATTACATGACAGCTGGCAGTCTTTATAACATCAGTGGTTCTTCACCTTCACCAACTGTAGTGGTAGAGTGGTAGAGAAAGCCAACAACACGACCGTAACCCCCATAGACCCCACCTCGGCGATGACAAGATGAAGCTCGGCACATTCATGGCAGCAGATACAGGCAACAAGGTGTACTTTGTATGGCAGAGAGTGTTTCAAGCAGGTCAGGTTGTCTGTAATCGCCCGCAATCTCCACTGCATCTCCAACTTTTGAAATGCGGAGAAGAAGGTCTTGGGTTGTCTGACAGTTCCGCTATCAGGTAACGGGCAGCTCCTGGTGGGTCAATGGCAATTCTGTCCATTCTTCCGGTCAATGGACGGCTGAATTAGACTCCAATCATTGTATGTGACTGTCCTTGTGTCTTTGGCCTGTTGTGTGTGCTTGTTCTTGAGGTTGGAAGTTGTGGTTGTCTGATCTGAGTGCAAGCTTCCCCGACTCTAAGTTCCTTGTTTTCGCCAAAACGGAGAGAGTTGCGCAACTTTTCGCACTTTTGCGCACAGAGGCGAAGACAGTTACCCAACTGGGAAATTTGGCGCAGAAATAGCGCAAACATCAGGACACCAGATCGCGAACTGGCAGGTTCCGGAGCTCCACAAGGTTCGAGGAAGTGCCAGCGAGTAGGTGACACCAAGGAAACACCAACTTATCAACCAACATCACCGCAGGCATCACTACACTACTGTGCTCAATTACCAACTTATCAGTGGCAATCATTATAAGTCGTCAGTGCTGAACCATAGAACACATCTATCAGCAAGTTTAGTTGGACACCACCACCCGTTGATCCCGCCCCCCTTTCACACACCGATAACCTCAAAACACATAAGCCCACACAACACACAATGGCTGATAAGTTCCCAGAGATCGAGACATCATCCGTCCAACCAGACGAGCTTGAAGATGATTTCCTTGCCCGTGAGAAGGCTGCGCTTGGAGAAGATGCCGCTCAATTCACTACAGAGCAGGATGCTGAGCTTCTCGACGAGGATGATGAAGTGAAACAATTCGAGGAGCAATTCCCATCCGTTGACGACACACCTGCTGCTCCTGTGGAGGAGGAGGAAGAGGAGGAGTTTTCAGAACCAGCATTCAACCCACCAAAGACCGAGAGTGACGCCGTTAAGGAGTGGAAAGAGCGTTTCCAATTAGAGATCCAGCATAGAGACGAGAGTGATGCTAAAAAGGCTGAAGAGACACGCGAGGCTGCACAGAAGGAGCTTGACCTCTTCTACGAGGAGTACAACAACAAGAAGGACGAGGATGCTGAAAAGTTTAAGGCTGCTGAGACCGAGTTCATCGAGAAGAGAGATGAGTTCTACCAAAAGGGCAACGTCTGGTCCAGATCTCTCGATTTGGTCAAGGACGCTAAGGTGAACCCAAGATTCAAGGAGTTATTGGAGGCTAAGGCCAAGGCTACCAAATAAGTAGTTTTATTAAGTTTGAGTGTGTTTTTTTGAATGTTTTCATGACAAGGGGTGTCTGTAGTCTGGAATGTTACTTCGACTCGGTGGTCCATCGGCGATGATGCACGATTAACGGTGGTGCAGGGTGCGCAGTCATTGAAGCGTCTTCCTTTGAATTGAGACATCATAACATATGGGTACATCTAAACAGAGATATTTCAGTTGATTTCCCAATAGAATAATTACTTCATCAGTCTTTAAGTCTTCAAGTCTTCAAGATGGCGGTCTTCTCCATCCTGTAAGATAAGTGGCTGACGTCAACATGGTGTCGCGCGGAAAACTCGAGCTGCGTATCTTTCCATCAACACATTTCTCCAGAGAGAGCAACCCTCCACCACAGAGATCTCTAACAGGGCCGTAAAGCTCTCCAATTTGCTATATTCAGTGTCACTTGTGACAAACTTGCTACTACAATCCACAGCGCCATGGCTGACCTGCACAAACTCAAGGGCAGCAACTCCACCAGCAGCGGCGGCTTATACTTGGAAGAGGAAGACGGCGAGCTCTCCTTTGCACACATCGACCCCGTCAGCGTCCGGGTCAGGGACCTTTCTGTGGCAGCTGTCCAGGGCGGTCCACTACGATGGCTTCGGCGGTCCAAGGTGAAGGACGTTGAGAGAGACGCTGCCGCCAGAAAGACCATTCTCCACCCGCTATCCTTCGATCTGCCGCAGGGCTCGCTGATGGCGATAGTGGGCGGTTCAGGCTCAGGCAAGACGACACTTCTCAACGTGCTGGCAGGGCGGTCCTCGGCAAGCTCTACACTCAGCAAGACCGGAGAGATGCTCTACAACGGCGCGTCACTGAAGTCTGTGCGGCACGCGTACGTTGTGCAGACAGACATCCTCTCTCCGAACTTGACATGTCGAGAGACACTCATCTACGCCACAGAGCTCAGGCTGCCGGACTCTACGACACATGCCCAGAGACTTAGACTCGTCGAGGAGGTCATCATGGAACTCGGCCTGAAGGACTGTGCCTCGACCATTGTTGGTGACTCTACACATAAGGGTCTCTCCGGTGGTGAGAAGAGACGTCTCAGTATTGCTATCCAGCTTCTCTCAAACCCATCTATGTTGTTTTTGGATGAGCCAACTACTGGTTTGGATGCTCATTCAGCATACTTGCTGATCAATACCCTCAAGAACTTGACCAAGAGAGGAAGAACAATCATCATCAGTATCCATCAACCCCGCTCAGATATCTTCTTCCTGTTTGACTACATATGTATTCTGTCCCGTGGACGTCCAGTCTACTCACACAAGGTTTCAAAAGTCCTGGAGTACTTCCAACTACTTGGTAACGCATGTCCTGATATGGTGAATCCAGCAGACTTCCTCATTGACATCACCGCAGTTGATATCCGTACCCCACAGTCAGAGGAGGAAGGAATGAAGAGACTTTTGAACTACTCTGCACATTGGGATGAGTACTCATCGTCGCTTTTGGATAAATCGCCAATTGAGAAGACCAGAACCACAGCAATTGTTCAACAAAAGGCTCCATTCACCAGAGAAGTTTCTATTCTGACCAAACGTGCATTCATACTCACCATCAGAGACACAGCAACGATCGTCTCACTGTTTGGAGAATCCATCATCATGGGTATCATCTGCGGTTGGGTCTTCTTGAAGCCTGGCTCTGACCTAGCTGGTTTGAGAACCCAAGCAGGAGCACTGTATAGTGCAAGTTCTCTCCAAGGTTACTTGATGCTTCTGTTTGAGACATTCCGTCTGTGTCATGTTGACATCAAAGTGTTTGATCGTGAACGTTCAGACAACTGTGTTTCTCCCCTTGGTTTCTTGGTTTCACGTCGTCTCGCCAAGGTATTCACAGAAGATGTGTTTGTTACGATGTTTTTCTCCGTTATCACTTACTTCATGTTTAGTCTCCAGAAAGATGCCTCCAAGTTCTTCATTTACTGGCTCATTGTTTTCCTCATGCATCTCACATCTATGACTGGTGCTATGCTCGCTGTCAGTATCTCCAGAAACTACGCAGTGGCCAGTTTGATCTCTAATCTGAACTACACTCTCCAGAGTTTTGCATGTGGATATTTCGTCAATGCCAACACTCTGCCAGTATACGTCAGATGGACAAAGTACATTGCTTATCTATGGTATGGGTTTGGTGCCTCGATGGTGAATCAATTTAAGGGGTTTGTTGGAGATTGCCCTTACCCAGATGAGGCATCGTGTACTGCATACACTGGCGATGCTATACTGAAGCAGTACGGATTTTGGAGACCCAAGTGGATCGTCACTTGTCTTTTTGTGATTTTTGGTTGGGCTTTGGTGTTCTACACCGTGGCTGGCATCTTCTTGACGATCATCAAAGTTGATGTTTCTTTATCGAAGCAGGTCAAGGAGGCACCATCGACTGAGACTTCTATGGATGAGCCAGCTGTGGATATCGAACCTACAAGTGGTGGTGATGCTATTGATGTCACGCTGAACAACGTCTATCTCTCAGTGAAAGTCACGAGAAGTAAGGCTGAGAAGGTTATTTTGAACGATGTCGACGCCACATTCAAGGCAGGTAAGTTAAATGCCATCATGGGTCCATCTGGATCTGGAAAGTCGTCTCTGTTGAACTTGGTCTCTGGAAGACTTTCATCAGATTTGGTCAACAAGTATCAATCCAGTGGTGACATTTTCTTCAACAACATCAAGGTGTCTTCTAAGATGATGAACACTGTCTGCTCATATGTCTCTCAGGATGATGATCACCTTCTTGATACTTTGAGCGTCCGTGAGACGTTGATGATGGCTGCCAATTTGAGACTAACAAATGTGAGCTCCCAAAGAAGACGAGAGGTTGTTGAAGACGTCATTGCCAAATTGGGTCTCCGTGGTTGTGCCAACACGTTGATTGGATCTGAGTTCATTAAAGGTATCAGTGGTGGTGAAAAGAGAAGAGTTTCCATTGGTATTCAGCTTCTTAACGATCCGAAGATCATGTTCCTGGATGAGCCGACTTCTGGTCTTGATGCATTTACTGCTGCTACTATCCTGGAAATCCTCCAAACTCTTGCAGATGAAGGAAAGACTATCATCATGACTATCCATCAACCACGTTCTGATCTTTTCACAAAGTTTGGCCAAGTTTTATTGCTGTCCAAGGGAGGACACGTTGGTTATAATGGTCCTCAGTCTGATATCATTCCGTACTTCGAAGAGCTCGGGTATCCATGTCCAAAACTCACCAACTCTGCTGATCACATTCTTGACTTGATCTCTGTCAACTCTCAGTCCATTTTCAAGGAGTCGAAATCCAAAGAACGTATCGGGAAGCTTCTTGCCAATTGGTCTACCAAAGAGCACACAATTCCAGAGAGCATCAGAACCATCACGATGTCTGAGTTCATGAATGAGTTTGACCCATACATTCGCAAGCCTGCTCCATTCTACATTGCATTGGTTGAGTGCACAAAGCAATTCGGTATCACCACGTTGAGAAACAAGGCTGTGATCAATGCAAAGATTGGTAATCCAGTTGGTGTTGGTATCGTTGTGGCATTATACATGGCACCATTGAAGAACAACTATAATGGTATCCAGAACAGACTTGGTGCTATCCAACAGACATCAGCTTTGTACTTCTGTGGTATGTTGAATAATTTGGCTTCGTATCCAGCACAGAGAAACTACTTCTATCATGAGTACAATGATAGGGTCTATGGTGTTCTCCCATTCTTCTTGAGTTATCTCTTCATTGAGATCCCATTTGACATCATCTCATCTCTGCTTGTGGCTTGTTTCTTTGGTCCAATCATTGGTCTTCCAAGAACTGTTGAGTACTTCTTCGCTCTGGCATACACCTCACTGACTACAATGATGTGTGGTGAGAGTTTGGGAATCATCACGAATACTTTGTTTGATGAGGCTGGTTTCGCAGTGAATACTGTCTCCATCTTTTTGTCAATTGGAACGTTCATGGCTGGTATCATGTCATTAAACATGGATTCGTTCTTGAAAGGTGTGAACTATATGAGTCCATTGAAGTATAGCATGGTTATCCTGCTTAACATGGCATTCACTCCTGATTTGAAGCTATCTTGTGGTCCAGATGAGATGAATGCTGATGGTAGTTGTATCTTGGGCACTGGTGAAGAAGTGTTGGAGTCGTATGGTCTTAAGTCGGATTACAAGAAGTTCTTTGGTGTTTTGATTTGTGTTGTTTTCATTTATAGAGGGTTGGCATACATTCTTTTGAGATTGAAGATGCTTAAGATTGACATTGGTGTCTTCCGTTCAACCACTGTTGAGTGAGTACATGGAAGATCACCCCTTGTTTCTTTATTCTGCATTGTGTTTGTAAGGTCATTTATATTCATCCTACACCATTGTTATGAAATTTGTTTGTTTTTCCATGTCGACTGAGTTTCGTTGATATATATATGTGCATGTTTAAAACGTATTTACATTTCTTTGTGGTCACATGATTTCACCTTAACTCCCCTAGGTTTCACTTCTTGTCATTCTTCAAGAACTTGTCAGCTGCACCTTTCAAGAAGTCAACGAACTTGTTATGATTCTGACCTTCTTCAGTTGCCTTTGACTCTTCCTTGGCCTCCGCTGGTGGTTTCCACTCGCTCGATCTCTTAGCAGTTGAATCTCCCAATTGATCAGCCAATGCCTCCAAGAGAGCCCTTTGTGCTGGTGAATCTGCTCGTGGAACCTTCACTCTGAATATAACGTTCAAGTTTCCACGGTTGTTGATGGTGTTTCTTATTGGGTAACCCTTACCTGAGATGGAGAGAGTTGCACCAGACTCTGTACCTGATGGAACTCTGAGTCTGACTGATGGGCCATCGACGGTTGGGACCTCCACTGTACCACCAAGGGCAGCAGTGGTGTATGGAATCTCCGCCTGGTAGATGATGTTGCTTCCTTCAATTTTGAAACGTGGATCTGGCTTGATGGCCATACGAACAATCAAATCACCCTTGTGAAGATGCACGCCTGGACCTGATGTTGCGCGTGGTGCATCACCTTCATCAGCAACACGTAACTTGACACCGTCTGTCAATCCTGGTGGAAGGTCCACCTCTGTTGACTTCTGTGCATTCACCACACCTTCTCCGTGACAAGTTCCACATGCGTCAGATGGGTTGATTGAGACACCTGAACCGGAACAGTTCATACATGTCGATGCCATGTTGAATCCACCTTGCATGTAGTGTGTAGTTGTACCTGTACCACCACAAGAGGAACACGTTGATTTCTTCTTTCCAGCCTTCAATCCAGATGCATTACAGGTTCCACATGTGTCCCATATCTGGTACTCAAGCTTGGTGCTTGTGACACCAAAGAGTGCCTCCTTCAGCGTGAGTCTTTTCAATATCTCCACATTGTCACCTTTAAACTCCTGCACATAACTTGAGCCAGGGCCACGTCTAGCCCCTCCAGCACGGCCTCCAAATTGACCACCTGCAAAGGCACCAAAGAGGTCATCCAAGTTAATTCCACCGAATCCTCCAGCTCCTCCAAACGGTGATCCTTGGCCGAATGGGTTGCCACCAGCGAATGGGTTTCCTCCCTGTGCGTTTCCATTGCCGTCAAAGGCAGCAGCACCAAACTGGTCGTACTGCTGCTTCTTCTCTGCGTCACTCAGGATCTCGTAGGCGCCCTGGATGTCGTGGAACCTCTTCTCTGCAGCCTCTTCTTTGTTGATGTCTGGATGGTACTTCTTGGCCAGCTTGTAGTATGCCTTCTTGATCTCGGAGGAGGATGCGGTCTTGTCCACGCCCAGCACCTTGTACGGGTCCTCCAATCTCGATACAGCACTGGCATGGAACGCTCTCTTGGATGTGTGTGATTGTGCTGCTGGCGATGCGAGTCTCTTCCGTGGGGCCAGCGATGGACGCACTGTGGAGTACGCTCTCTTCGTGAGTGGCGATCTCAGCGCAGAGCTCAGGACACGCAGGGAGCGGGGCATTTCTGTTTTTCCTCTGTGTTTTTACGGGGATGTGTGTTAGTCCTCAAAAGCCTTGAAATGGATCAGTAGTTCCAGCCAGAAGCAGCGTCGTTTTAAAGAGAAGTCGAACTCCGATGATGGGCCGGAACTTCCACAGCGTTCGATGGAAGCTTGCAAGGGCTAGCAAAAAAACAGTGGTAGCGGGGCACACTTTTCAGCAGGGGCAACACGGTCGCGCTTCTTGGGGACTTCAACTGGCACTGACGCGTCAACTTTACACCATGTTCTTCAAAAGGTTTTGGCACTAAATCTCTGTGATACATCGATTCAACCATCCACATATACCACATGTCGTCTGAGATTCTTACCACGGACTTCTCACAGTCCACACAGCTCTCAGAGCTCGAGCTCAAGATCCTGCAACGCTACCAGGCACTGGCTATTCGTCTCAACCATCTATCCAAGGTCATTGAGAAGCTCATAGCACAACCGACCCCACAGGTATTGGAGAACCTACGTGTTATTGAGTCCAAGATCGCCCTTGTGTTCACATTGTTCAAAGGTGCAGTGTATTCTCTCTTCCTCCAGAATGAGGGCGCGGAAGGTGGTGATATCGATGCCCTTCAGGAATCCACATCCAGTTTCATGACATGAAGATACACAGCTCTGACTACATGGTTCATCTATATACCGAGAGTACCTGATGAGCCAAGCACATCGCTGTTGAGCGCACTACAGATCAGTCAAAGAAGATACAGAGAATTTATCTAGATGGTTATACCAGCTCAAGCGTTGAAGATGACAATTCTTCCATCAATACCAGAAGAAGAGAACTTGGTCAATGAATCACCAGACTCAGCGTATGGTCTGAGCTCAGTGATAGTGTTCTGATGGATGGTCTTAAGGTTGGAAGCGTTCTTGCTAGTAACGGTACCTTTCAAGTCCAACTGCTTGAACATGTTCAAGGCAGTGGTCTCACCATCATCAGTGGTAATGTTCTTCTCAGGGTCATCAATGGAGTGAGATTGCACCCAGTTGGACTCATCACCCTCAAACACAACTGGATGACAGTTGTGGCCTGCTGCGATGATTGTGGTTTCATCCTTGAAAATACAAGAAGTGAATGGTAAGAATGATGTAGACACCGACAAGATGGATCTTGGTGGTTGATCAGCGCCACCTGGGTAGACAATGGTCAATGAAGAGTCGTGGGAGACAAATCCAAGGACATCACCAGATGGAGAGAATGAAACGTCATGGATCCAACCTCCATTAGAAGAGATGAAGTCTCCACACAAGGTGTTGAATGGCAACTTCTCACCCCAGTAAGAAGCAGATGGCTTAGCATCAATTCCCTTGATGAAACCGGAGAAGACTCTAGCATGACCATCAGAGGAACCAGCAGCGAGCAAAGCGTTGTTTGGGTGCCAGTCAATACTCAAGATGGTTGATCTGATTGGCTTCTTAATATGCTTAGAGATCCACCAATCGTTCTCCTGCTCAAAGTAACAAACGGCAATGACACGAGCACCGGAACCAACGGCAAACTTGTATCCATTTGGAGACCATCTTACACATGTAGCTGCCCTGTTGATTCTCAAAAGCACAAGAGTTGGCTTGTAAGAACCGTCGGAGAGTGGTTCCCACACAATGGCATTACGATCCTGGGAACAAGTAACGATACGGCCATGGATGGAAATGTCCACTGCGGTCACGGTCTTATCATGGTCGGACAAGACGGTGGTCAAACGAGGAGTAGAACCAGAAAGGTCATACAATTCGACGTTGGTGTCCTTGGTGATGGCGAGGAGCTTGCGGTCTGCAGAGAAGCAGTGGGAGTGCACTGGGGCGTGCGAGAACTGGAGGACTTTTGGAGCTGGCATTGCTGGGTTGGAGTTGTAGTGTGGATGAGGATTGTCAGGAGCTCGACTCTACTGGCAATTGACGTTGATGGGATGCTCTCTTTAATGATGTTCAAAGAGATAAAACAGGGGGAGTTCCATGAAAGGAGACGATAACTCACGAACCCCCGGCCGAGCCACACAGCCCGAGATTCGGAGCCTTCGCGAAAACTCCGCGAAACTTCCGCGAACTCGTTTGATACAGCTGGTGCTGGGTTTCGCGTTTGTTTTGATTCGGGTCAGATTTCTGGTGTTTTGTCTCCTTTCCAGGCGTTGGATCTTCTCTTCTCTAGACTTCAACACACTGAACCCACCCAGTAAAACCTTGAAATGAGTGCAGAAACGGAAGCTACAGTCAATGCTCCACTAAGTGTGTCCACAGAGACACCGGTCACGACAAATGAGGACACAACTGACGAGCAGATCGATAATCTGTTGAAAGAAGTGGAGCTCTTGAAGGCCTCATCACCAACAAAGCTTAAAGCACCACCATTGATCAAGTCAGAAGAGTCAACACCAGACTCCACAGTGCTCTCAGAACAGGCAAACAGCTCTGCAGACTCTCTTGAACAATCACCAGAAGTTGTAAAGGCACCATCGGAAGAGAAAAACTCAC
Organism: Petasospora maesae; assembly: GCA_030563305.1. Classification (NCBI taxonomy): domain Eukaryota; kingdom Fungi; phylum Ascomycota; class Saccharomycetes; order Phaffomycetales; family Wickerhamomycetaceae; genus Petasospora; species Petasospora maesae. The sequence continues at coordinate 116,720 of JAKUBT010000024.1, forward strand.
AAGGGCAAACCATCCCAAAATCGGTGTCACAGGCTCTGTTTGCCAATGCTCTCAAAGTCACACGTGTACGTGATAAGCAAAGTGCACCAAAATATATTGGTAAGCCCGTCCATGACCTTGCCGCTACACAAAAAATCGAGGCACTGCAGCAACGAGACTATGAACTATCACGCAAGATACAAAAGCTACAACGTGAAATTGACTATTTGAAAGGATTGATCGATACTGCTAGTGTTTCTAGTAACTTGGCAGAGTTGAGGAAGTTGAGACATGCCATTGAAAGACTTGAGGACTTTTTGGATCAGAAGCAGAAGGAGAAGTATGAGGTTGGTATCTCACTCACGAGGGCTGTGAGAAAGAGGGTTGATAGTGGTGAGTTGGGCCAATTCTGGTCGAAATGATGTATAAGTATGGCACAGTGTATTATTTCCGCCTATATGTATGACTATGAACATTTGACACTTGGATAGATATTTTGGTAGGAACTACGTATCACCAGTGACGGTCAGATATGAGCATTGATTTCATCCTACTCTTAATTCCCCCTTAGTTTCTCTTCAGCCTGTCTTAACTTCTCCTCGGTCTCTCTCAACTTCTCCTCGGTCTCTCTCATTTTCTTTGCAGTCACCTTTAACCTCTCTTGAGTCTTGTCCAGCTTTGCTTCTAGAGCATCATTGTTCTGCATTATCCTATCCCAACTATCCGTTCGAATTGAGTATCTTCAATTTTGTGGACAATCTCTGCACGACGCTGTGGTCTCTCCACTGGTCTCTCAGCTGGTCTCTCAGCTGGTCTCTCAGCTGGTCTTTCAACTGGTCTTTCAACTGGTCTTTCAACTGGTCTTTCAACTGGTCTCTGTGTTGCCGGAGCTGTCCTCGTGCTTGATGGGACAGCTCGAGCCGTTTCACCACCTCTGCCTCTTGGAGTCTGGTTCTCCTGCACTCTCCCAGAAGTGGTACTTCTACCACCACCAGCACGAGCAGCAGTCTTCATAGCCTAGTGGTTTCACGTGAGACGTCTGAAAGTCTTGTGTACTTTGGATCAACTTTGTCCATCTCTGAGAGGTAGATGACTTGGTCTGGTAGAGTGTGGACTGTTCCATCAGGGTCTGTAGGAGTCAAAGGTCCACAGTCCTCCGAGTCGTACTCGCTGCTGTTCGAGTAGTCCCCGACATTGTATGTTTGAACTGCACTTTCCCTAGCAATGGATCGCTTGACGGTAAGATCTCTTCGATAAATTGGTTGGCGATAATGAGGAAGACTTCGGACGCGTACGCGTTCTTGCTGCAGCTGGGAAACACAGTCACGTGATATATCAAGTCACGTGCGCGATGCAGATGCTTAACGTTTCTAACAACAAACAGCCGTCATGTTTGACTCCTTCACTTCTCCAGCTAACAACACTCTTAATCCACTTTGAGACGACCCATGGCAAGTTCTTGATAACTCACAAGACGGCATGCCACACATATACGACTCTGGCGACCCGGCACTACCGGACCTGCCCCACGAGATCGACTTCACCAACGAGAGCGACCAGTTCACAGACGATGATCAGTCCTCTACTCTCAGCGATGACGAGGACTTCACCACTGCTCCTCGACACAGGCTCAAGAGACGTGGTACAAAGCTTTTTAACGATAAGAATGGGTCTAGAGCTTCTTCACCGGTACGGCAGCAACAGCAGAATCAAAGGAGCAGCGGGGCACGCACACAGGCACAATCTATACATGGGACCATCATGGAACCATCACCGGTTGCAAACACGAGGAAATCGAGGAAGAGAAAGAGAAAGAACAGAAAGTATTCAGATTCGGCATTCTCATCTACTGCTGCAAGACAAAGAATATCATGGGAGCCAGGTATTGACATTAACACCACTGATGTCATCATATCCTCCATTGGTTCCGCAATTACCATCACTGATTACAACGAGGAGAGATATAGAGTGGAACACTTAGAGGTTCAGACAAATATCCTTGAAGATGTCAGTACTGAAGATTTGAACCAACAGGGCTCAGATTCAACGAGGCCATACACTCCACAGAATGCCAAAACACGAGATGATGTCAACAAACTCAAGTCTGTGTTGAACAAGAGACCAGGATGGTCCAAGATCAGATGGATCAATGTTAATGGCCTATCATGGGAAGCTGTAGCCACTATTGGTGAGAAGTACAATCTTCACAGATTATCCATTGAAGACATGATTGATATTCCACAGAGAACCAAGGCAGACATATACCCAGGGCTCATCTTTGGAGTGTTACCCTTGATCAAATTAGTGAGGGATCGACATGCTCATGAATCAGGATTTGGTGTGGTGAGTGCTTGGGATAAGTTCTTACAATGGTTGAATCTGTACAATTACAGTGAGCATGCAACTGGTGATGAAACTGTACAGACTAAGAAGAAGAAAGAAGAAGGTACAAGGGATGAAGATGGGTTCAAAAGAGAACCTACATTGACTGAGAAGATCCCAAGGAACCATGAGATGAGGAGACTAAATGACAGCTTTTATCCAAATCACTACAGTAAGAGGAAAGGTCGTCTGTTGGATGATCAAAGACCTTTGAGTTATAGAAACTTATTGGTTGGTGTTGAACAAGTCTCATTCTTTTTATTGGGTGATGGTACAGTCATTTCGTTCTTTGAAAGTTCAGGAGATGATATAGACAGTGCAATCCTTTCACGTATAAGTGCCGATGAGACAATTTTGAGAACCTCCTGTGATGCATCCATCTTACTTCAGAGTATATTGGATGCCATTGTGGATATCACGTACCCAGTGCTGACAGCTTACAGAAAGAGATTAAGTGAGTTTGAAGTTGACATTTTGACGAACCCCGATTTGAAGCATACACAAACGTTACATTTGATGTCTGGCGAGCTTTCCAAACTGAGAAGAACCATCTTGCCAACGTCATCTATGATCAACTCGTTGAGGGATCTATCCAAGGCTTCAACGAATCCAGAGACTAATAAGCTACTTGCAAGAGCCACTGGCTCAAGTGGTATACCTACCACTTCATCTCGATCACTTATAACTCCACTGTCAGAAGTTTATTTGGCAGATATCATTGACCACACTATGATGTTCACTGATGAGATTGAAGGGATGATGTCCAAAGTTGATAACCTTGTTGGATTGCTGTTCAACACCATCTCCACAGACACAAATGAGGCAATGAAACAACTATCACTCGTCACTGTTATTTTCCTCCCATTGTCTTTCTGGACAGGTTATTACGGTATGAACTTTGAGAGTTTTGGAGATTTGGAGAACAACGTGAGTTACTATTGGAAGATTGCCGTCCCGTTCAGTGTTGGTCTTTTGATCCTGATCACGTACAGTTTCTCATACAAGTCATTTACAAAGTATAAGAGACTTGCAAGGAAGAAATGGGCTGATATCAAGACCAATAGGGATATGAAGATGCAGTTAAAGATGGAGGCTGAAGAGAGGAAGAGAAGAAGGTTGGCTAAGAAGGAGGGGAGTTCTAGGAAGAGCAGTTCCACTAGTGATGCATTGGTATGACTCCCCTTTGTACTATTTAAAGAAAGGGGTAGTGATTGATTTGATTGTCAGCTAACTAATCAGGCCATGGCTGCCTTGTAGCTCTTACATTTCTTGGAATGAAACAGCTAAGACCATCAATGCGGTCCAGAACATTGTCACGTGACCTGTTGAGCCATCAAACGAGTTCGCGGGGAATTCGCGAAAATCAACAGGCGCGCTAGCCAGGACAGATGGAGCAACCCACAAATTTCCCTAGATCGCCACCAGGTTTGGGCCTTTAGATTGGTGTCAAACCCGTTTACAACAACACTGATACCACTCATCTTCATAGGAATCTTGACTGTTGATTCCATTCATCACACATACACATTCATCAAAGCACTTACACAACGATGGGAACCTGTCTTGCCGTGATCAAAGTGATTGGAACCGCCTCATTGGGTCTCTACGCAGGCACTGTTATAAGCGCAACGAGTGGATATGACATCCTCTTGCACGTTCTTCAAACATCACAACCTTCAGAATCATCACGTTCTATTGGGCTAGTGAAGCGCCATGTGACATGGTATGGAGCTGTTGTTGGAGCGCTTGGAACGATTGCCACTACTGCGTTCCAGTTGGCGTACACCTCCGCACCAAAGTCATTGAAGCATCCATATTTAATCTATGCCGCGTTGGTGTTCCCTGTCTCTGCTGGAGTGTGGTATGCTACGTCTGGAAGTGCATTGCAGAAGTGGATACAGCTTCCTGTGATGATCAAGGGCGAGCAGCAGAAGAAGAAGGAAGAAGTGAAGGAGAAGAAGAAGAAGAGCGTTGTCTCTGAGTTGGACAACTCAGTGTATGGTGACTTGGGAGAGACCAGTGAAGAGGATGTCGTTGCTGCAGAGGCGGAGGACGAGGAGATTGAGAGTGAAGTGGAGGCACACTTGAACCAGCAGACCGCGGTTACTGCGTTGGAGAAGTTGCAGTTTGGTAACAAGATTGTGAGCTGTGTGAGTCTTGTTGGGTTCGTGTTTGCCACTGTTGGCGTGTACGGTGACCACTAGCTGGCAGGGCACATACGACACCACACATCACAACAACACAACTATATATATATACACGGGCGACACATGAGTTATGGACGTTTGCGTAGTAGTTCTAGCGCACCTCATAAACCTCCCAGGATCCCAGATTCCATCAGCATGTGCTCATGCGCTTATCGGGGATGCGTCAGGATGGGGAGGTGATGAGGGAGAAGCTTATCAGCTGTTCTGGGCCAAGGTGAGATTCGCGCTTGCCGGCACAGCTGCTGTCATCTTGCCGGTGACAGGAGGGTGTTGGGTGCCACGCCACACTTGGACAGAGCATGTTCTAGGTGAAGATGTTGGTGCAATTGTTGGCAGAGGTGACGACTAGAACGAGCACAACAAGCGGATACGCCCACCCGCCGAAATGCCCAGAAGCCCTAGACCCCGGCGCCCCGGAAAGATCCAGATGACTCTTCAGCTCGCACGGTCACATGGTCATTCGCGATTCCGAGGCTCCAGGCTCCAGAAGCTTCCACCCGCGATAAGGGCCGATGACGCCAGCTGTCACACCAGATTCGCCGCCCGCAATAAATAGCGTCCGCCTCCCCCGCTTCCCCAACCCAGCTGCCCACCACCTTGCTCACCTCCAACTTCACCACTCAAAGACCACCTCTTCAACACGCTAAACACCACCTCTAACTACCACCACCCACCACCCTCCCACCTTCATTCTGTCCTCCCGCTCACCCGCCACTCAAGCGCGCTGTCCCGCCCCACTCTAGCCCCCCTAATACCATGACAGCCGCCGTCGCCACACACTTCCACAACAACATCGCTGCCGCCGCTGGCTCCAGGGCCAAGATCGACGAGTTCGGTGCCTACGAGCAGGGCATCCTCCTCGCCAACAGGTACCGCAAGCTCGCTGACATCCAGGCTGGCTCCTACGGCCGCGTCTCGGTGGCGCTCGACACAGCCACAGGCCAGCACGTTGCCATCAAGGCCATGAACAAGCGTGTCTCCGGCGTCAGCGCCGTTGCAAGACACGAGATCAGCATCTTGAAGAGACTGGGCAAGCACGAGAACATCTGTGCCCTGCTCGATTGCTACGAGACACCAAGCCACTACTTTTTGGTGTTTGAACACTGTGCCCATGGAGATCTGTACGACTACCTCCAGCGTGAGGAGAACCATCTCAATCCATCCCGCCGCAATGGCTCCACCATCATCTTCAACCAGTTCGTCAAGGAGCTCGTTGCCGCTGTCAACTATGCACACTCCAGAGGAGTTTACCACCGTGATATCAAACCAGAGAACATCCTGATTGACGAACGTGGTACCGTCAAGCTCACAGATTGGGGACTTGCCACTGTCTGTGGTAAGTGCTTCGATCCATGCATTGGTACTGAGAAGTACATGGCACCAGAGACATTCTTCCATCAATCATCAAACCCAAAGTCCTTGATCTCTTATGACTCAATCAAGGCTGACTACTGGTCCGTTGGTATCACTTTGCTCTATGTCCTCTTTGGTAAATGTCCATTCAAATTGGCCAACGTTTCAGATGTGGACTTCTCCTCATTCATCAAGTCATCAAGGCTATTGATGGAGAAGTATCCAACTTTGACCCCACATGGACATGATGTCGTGATGCAGGTTTTGCAACTGAACCCAAACCATCGTTCATTGCAGGCTTGTCTTGATGTCTTGATGAACAACTATACCACACCTTTGACCACTGAACAGCACGTTCAAGTTGATGCTATGCAGTTCTCTGACGACATCTTTTCGTTCGATGAAGAGGATATGGAACCATTTGCCATGTCTGTTGATCATTTGACAACAGAATCATACCATCATGAACACAGACATATCCCATCTACTACGCATAAGCTACCACCAAGACAATCACATGTCCAGCCAATGTCTATCCCACAGATGGATAACATCCCACCATCTCTGACACAATCCACCGCAGCTTCAGAGTTGGGTACATCATGGGCTGATCTTGATGATTGGGACGTTGAGAGTTTCAAGCTATGCGTCCCTGCAAGTTTCCAAAACCGTGAGGTTGGAAAGGCTGTTGGTCGTCAGAGCTTCAAGCAGGAACAGGTTTGGTATTGATTGCCCATGTTCTGCCCATTTGCTGCTATACACAACTGAGATTGAAGGGTTGTGTTCCACATGAATTTGCATTTTCTGCATGTTTGATTTTCAAGTTATTTTGAGTTTTGTTGAGTTGTTTTGAGTTTTGTTAATTTTGCATTTGAAAAGAAGAAAAAAAAGGAAGGAGAGGTTATTATTGGAATTTAGAAAGAGGAGTGTTGAGTGGGTTTATCATCATCATCGTCATCAGCATACAATGGTTTGGGGAAGTTTCAAAGATTGGATCTCTGGCCCCAGGTACACCATTACGTATTTTTGGACTTTTTTTTTCTTTTCATGGAGTGTTATGAGGGTTATTTAATGAACAGTATCCTTGTGTCTCTTGAAACTTTGTCATTTGTAGCTGCCTTTGTAGGCTTGATCATCCTGGCTGGCTGGCACGTCCTTATAGTGGTGTGTCCCGTACCGCTTATTTTCGCGAACTTTTTGAAGCCCGTTCGTTGTACGCTAACATTTTTTTCCTCCAAGCAAGTACTACCCTACACTCATCTTCACCTCCAATCCTCACCTTTTTCCAAGACAACTGTCACATACCACCATAATCCAAAGGTCATGTCAAAACAGGAAATATACTCACCAGAGGGTCTCCGTCTCGATGGCCGCAGATGGAACGAACTCCGCCGTTTCGAATGCCGAATCAACACACATCCAAACTCATCAGATGGATCTTCATACGTGGAACAAGGAAATTCCAAAGTCGTCTGTATCGTCCAGGGACCAATGGAACCATCATCAAGATCACAGATGTCCACTACACAAACAACGTTAAACATCACCTTGAATGTTACCCCTTTCAGTTCTATCGAACGCAAGAAGAAGATGAGGAACGAGAGAAGGATCCAGGAGATTATCACATCTTTGAAACGTACTTTTGAACAGAGTATTATCGCTGAGAAGTATCCACGTACAACTATCTCAATATCAGTGCATGTGTTAGCGTTAGATGGTGGATTGATTTCATGTGTCACTAATGCTGTTACTTTGGCATTGATTGATGCTGGTATTGCCATGTATGACTACATCACATCCGTTTCTGCAGGATATTACGATACCACTCCATTATTGGATTTGAACACGTTAGAAGAGAACGAAGTGAGCTTCTTGACCATTGGAGTTGTGGGGAAGAGTGAAAAATTGGCATTGTTGATCTTGGAGAATAAGATCCCTCTTGATAAGTTGGAATCAGTTTTGGCACTTGCTGTTGCTGGTGCTCATAGAGTTAGAGACATGATGGATAAAGAGGTTAGAAGACATGGTGAGCTCCGTTTGTCCAAGGCTGCTAATAAGTGATACTCTTAGTATCATATGATGCTTTGAAGATCGGTTTTTGAGGATCTTTGTCACGAAATGTACGACTGCATAATGACCATAAAACTTCTAGACGTGTAGCCTTACATAACTTCCCTACGTTTAAATGTCTTACAAAATCAAGATTCTTGCCAATTAATGTCTCTCTTAATACATACTCTACTAACTAAAAATCATAACAACATAACCCATCACTTCAATTCGTTCTTGATCATCTTCTTACCTCTAGAGAAGAATCCCTTTGCACCCTTAGCGATAGAATGAGCAGACGATGATGTCTCCTGCATGACTTTTCTCTTACTCAAGATGGATCCCATATGGATATTAGAATGCTTCTTACTGAACTGAGAAGCCTGTGCATATGCCTCTTTCACATGACGAGTGTTTGGACTCTTATAACTCACAACCTCAACTCTTTGTAGTGCATGATTGATCCATACCTCAAGGCCAGTGACCACGTTTGCCTCTTCTTCACGTGCCTCTTGATACTTCTTGATACGTACCTGTGGGTTATCAAGAGTGGAGATCTTCTTCATGTTGTAAGATGGTGGCTTCCGCACCGGAATCTTCCTTGGGTCTTGCAGTGTGCCACTTGAACTTGAGAGGTATTCATGGAAGTAATGACCCTTTGGTTTGTTACCATCAGATGAGTCTGGTGTATCAAGTGGGATATGAAGAGGCAACATGGTCTCTGATCCAGTCTTGTATGTTTCATCCTTGAGATGATTAGGTTCTTCTTCGTCATTCTCATCATCTTCCAAAACGGAAAGCATCGATGTGTTCTGTTGAACTTCCTGGTTTGATGATGAGTTACTGATCTGTTTCTTCAAGTCGGATCCAGTGGATGGTGCAATACTGTTAGCAATCGATGCAGTCTCTTCAACAATCTCACCGGTAGAGTTTCGTGTGTAATGATCAACTTGTGGTAATGGAGGAGCACCGCCTGTCCCACTGATGAATTGATCTCTGAAGCTCTCGGTGTTCGGTCTCCAGTGGCCAAAGTTGATGGACATTGCAGGATTCAACTGTGACTCTTTTTCACCCCCATTCTTCGTGGACCCATGTAACGACTGAGCGTCTGACATTTGTGATATGCTTTGATTTGTGAAGCTTGCAGCTCTATCACCTGTGAAACTTGCTGTACGATCACTCAGTTTGGATGATCTGTAACCTGACTCACTCTTGATAGAGAATCCTCCTGTAGATAACGACCCGGAAGACTGCGTTCTGGTAACATGTAGAGCCTCCTTGTTTGCGTCCTCATCCGTATAGTCATCAAAGTAATCACTGACAGATCTGTAGAATTGAGAATCACGATTTGGTGCAAGTCCTCTAGATTCATCATCTGAAGGCGGTGCTGCCTCGAACTTCTCAACTTCCTCTGGGTTTGGTGTGCTGATCAGATCACCCAAGTATGCGTGCTCACCTAGCTCATCAGCATAACGCGATAGCCTTGAAGTGTTTCTAACCTCCTCATGTTCTGACTTCACCTCCTCGTTATTGGCGATGTCATCTTCAGGTTCTGCGGTGGCCATTGATGGAGATGATACATTCTCCGGTTCCCCAATGTGCAGCGTATCTGTATCTGACAGCTCGTACGGCATTGGACTGATCGGTGGTGGCACGTGGTATGTTGATGGAGATGGAGGATTTATCGTGAGATCAACTGCTTTCTGTGTTCTTGGCTCAATAATTTGTGGAATAGTTGGAGTTGTGATCTCCTGGGAAGCATCATTAATACTCAAGTGGTCCATACTTTGTACAGGGTATTCAGTTTCGGTCTCCTTCTCATCTTCCACATCTGCATCTTCATCAAAGTCTGATTGGAAGTGTTGAGCTTGTGGAACATACTCCTCATCTTCTTCGTCGTCGTCCACTGTAATAGGCTCGTTCCATGTCGCTCCAGATGCCGTCTCCTTCTGCTCTTCAGCTTCTGGTTCTACCTCTGGCACTTCTGATTGGAAATGATTGGTTTGTGGTACATATTCCACCTCATCATCTTCCTCGTCGTCATAGTTGATATCCACGGCGATAGGTGAGCGAGCTTCTTGTCTTAAAGATTCCAGTTCACTTCCAAGTGCATCCTGAGAGCCTGGGATCGTCACAGTTTCATCACTTTCATCTTGGGTTTCCACGGCATCTTTGGTGGGTGTCTGAGGATGTATCACTTCCTGTTCTGGCTCAACATCTGGCTCTCCGGGTACAATCCTATCGTCTTCACTTGGGAATGGGGCGAATATACTTGTTCCGACGTTTGAATCATAAGGTTCACCTCCTTCTGACGAGGAATTGTATCCCGGTTCGCTAAGGACATACCCTTCACTCTCCTTGTGCTGACTCTCCACTGGAGGTTGAGACTCATCTTTCACATCATATACCTCTTCGTCTGGGAAGGGAGCAAACCTACTCTGTGTTTGTGGTTTGTAATCGTCCATATCTTCATCCTCATCGTCGTTGTAGATCATCTTGGTGTACTCATCTGCAGGAGAGACAACCTCCTCGCGAATATCTGACGTGATTGGGCCCGTCTCTCTGCGAACGATGCTCTCGTCGATATCAATGTCCTGGAATGTCTTCACGTTGGAGATGTCTGGTGTTGGAGCTGTGCCGTAACTGAACTCATCATCGTCCTTTGTTTTCTCTTGAGCATGAACCTGGTCATGGACAGGGACCTGGGGCTGTGCCGCCACGTACTCGTCTGGAAGCTCAGGCAGTGAAGGGACGCTCTTCCCAGCAGTCTTCCCCTCTGAGTCTGACTCTCCACCGTAGTAATCGTCGTCACTCCTGGACCGTTGTGTTAGTACACTGTCAACTGCCCTGGTGGGGTAAAAGAGCATTAGCCGCCCATAGGTAAATCACACGTACCAGTCGTCGCCGTCGTAGTTCGCCTGGGACGCCGATGTCCAGCGCGTGGACTTCTTTCTTGCCACTTTGTCCTCAAACGACATTGTGGTGTTTTCTTGTGTGTTTCTCTTCGGTGAATACCGCTGATTGTTGGTGGTCCAATGTGCTTTGAAGGTGGGAAAGGAGATCAAGTTGTACGTAAACAAGCGATGACGTTTGGGCCGTGAATGCGACTTCGCGGTAGGGTAACCCCAATTTTTATTAGGCTAGCTAGCTCTAATTTTTGCCTGATGGACGCGGTGTCTGCTTCGACTTTTGACACCTTTTTGAGAATCTGTGCTCCCCAACATATCCCAGTGACTATCAAGATGGCTGACGTGGAAGTGAGTAATGTTCTATATCCTGAGAAGCCAAGAAACACGAAGAAAGAGACAACTAACAGCGTACACCCGCAGCCAATCCAACCAAAAGAGATCCTCTACTGCGGTGTCTGCACCTTCCCGCCTGAGGCAAGTATATCACCACCATCTTTGATCTCTACCATTACCGAATACTAACATAGGCTACAGTACTGTGAGTTCGGTGCCACGCTGAAAAGATGTAAGCTTTGGCTTGAGGAGAACGAGCCAGAGTTCTACGAGAAGCTCTACTCCGAGGACACCTTAGTTAATGCCACCTCCACACTCTCCATCGAGAAGCAGGAGAAGATCGAGAAGGACCTCCAGAAGAAGCAAGCCAAGGAAGAGGCCAAGCAGGAAAGAGAACTCCAGAAGAAATTACAATCTAAAGTTGTGCTCAAGAGAATTGAGAGAACAAAGAGAAAACACGCCATCGCCATCTCTGGTCTCGAAGTGTTCGACATTGACATGAAGAAGCTTGCAAAGACATTCGCTTCCAAGTTCGCCACTGGTTGTTCCGTCACTAAGAATTCTGAGAAGAAGGAGGAGATTGTTGTGCAAGGTGACGTTGGTGATGCTATTGAGGCATACATCACAAGTCTGCTTAAGGAGAAGGGTCTCAATGATATCAAGGTTGAACAAATCGAAGAGAAGAAGAAGAAGGTTGCTACAACACCTGCTATCCCACCACAGTAAGAAAGACCTGTCATTGGGTACAAGCACTGTATGTTAAATTTCACGATCAATCGTTACGAGTAATCCTATTGAACACAGGCCGGGGTGCACATTGTAGAACTGGCTATAGCACCTAGATCTCTACAATAGCGTTTAATTTAGATGAAACGATCATATGCAGAATATGGTGCAGAATTAAAGTATACACATAAAGTACAACAGATGCAAGGATAAATTATTTGGAACGCCATGTGGGAAAAATAAAAAGAACAGCAAGCACAACAAGAAGATCGAAAAGTAGCACACTAGTCGTATCTGTCAAAACGTGACAATATCGATCTTGTCTCTCTTGCTCTCTCTGGACCAAGACCTCTCACTCTTCTTCTACCGAAACTCAAAATAGAACGACTTCCAGACTGTGGTAGTGGAGATCCACTGCTGTTCTCTGCTTGTCTAGCTTTTCTGGTGAGCCACCAGTTGGCAAGAATGGAGAAGATGGCAACCATGAACACGAGGAATCCAAGAATACCAAAGAATGGGCCAAGACTGTTTCCTCCACCAGCATTTGTCCATGGTACTGGAACGTTCATACCAAAGAGACCAGTGATCAAGTTCATTGGAACGAGAAGAGTACCAATGAGTGTAACTTTGGAAAGCATCTCAGTGACCTTGTTGTTGGAGTAGAAGGATTCAACCTGCAACTGAGCCAAGTAATTGGAATGAGAACGAGAGAAAATCTTCTCGTAAGACAACAAGTTTTGGAACATGGTAACAACGTGATCCTGGATATCACCCAAGTACAGTGCAATATCAGCTCTTGGTTGTGCCTGTTGTCCTTGTGCCTGAGAAGCCAAGTTGGCCAAGTTCACAGTAGACGTCAACGCTGGACCAATTCCCTGTGCCTCATCCTGACAACGTTTGGCAAACATCTTGATAACGTCAGCCTTGCCTGATAACAATCTCATCAGTGTCATGACTTTACGACGAGACTCACCAATCTTCTGCAACATGTGTGAGAAATCCATCTCACGTGTCAAGAACACTTGGTCTTCAATAGCGTCAGCCTCGTATTCAATAGCATGGATCACTGGAGCAAAGGAATCTGTGATGTCATCGATGAGGGCATAACAAAGCCAATCTGCACTGACATCAACGTAATCACGAAGCTGTCTAACACGTCTTCTCACATTTGCAGCATGGGAAATTGGACCGAAATGGAATGACAAGACACCAAATCTGCAAACAACAATGTAAACGTTGATAGGCTCCAAAAAGTCCTCTGATTCCTTGTCACTTTCAAAAGTATGGAAACAGACAAAGTAGTAGCTTCTGAACAATTCAACTTTCTCACGAGTCTCTTGCATACGGATATCCTCAGCGGTCAATGGATGGATTCCGAATGCCTTTGAAAGGACCTTCATCTCAGCATCAGTTGGACAGATGCAGTCTAGCCACCATGTTGGTTGACCATCTCTGAAGAGTTGACGGACGGTCTCACCTGGCTTCAAAAGCGATTGGATATCTGGGGCATGGATGGTGTCATCGGACTCAGAACAGAAGAAACTGAAACGATCTGGTGCAACTTCCTCTCCTTCAACTTTATTGGACCCGAACTGGACACCATCACTCGACTCACTTGATGTTCTTGAGAGCGTCTTTGGAATGTACTTGTTTGCAGCAGTGGATGTGTCTGATGATGACGTTGTGTTGAAGTTCTCCTTACGAAGGTTTGCATCCTCTTCACGACATTCAGTGAGAAATTCTTCAATTTCATCAAAGTCAATACCATTCACTTTCACATGGTCTGGAAGCATTGGGAAACAAACATCCTCCTCTGTCTCTTGTGATTCTCTTGAGCGTTGCGAATCGACATCAGAATCATTGATGGAACCACGTGTCATACGACGACGGCGTTCAAACTCTGTCATTTCAATGTCAACATCGTTCTTAGAGGTACGTGAGATAGTCTTGTTCAAAGGATGGATGACTGGTGATGCCTCTCCTGTGCTCTTGCTAGATCTGCTTGGCTTGTTCAAAAGGATACCACCTGGTGAAGTAGTGTTATCGTTATCCTTGTTGACGAGACCTTTAATTTGTTCAGTGAATGATCTTGAGCGAGTTCTCTTCTGATGAGATTGTGTTTGGGTAGTTGGAGTTCCTTGAATGGTTGTGGTCTTGTGAAGCTTTGGTGTCTCAGCATGTGCAAGGGATGTGCTAAGCCTTGATGGTCTGATCTCGCTATCGTTTTTCATCACGTGAAGTTGTGGGTCATCCTCGAGTATAGCATATTCGTCGTCAGAATCGTCTTCCAATTTGGCCTTTGGAACACCAGTAATGGTCACTGAAGGTGGGACAGCGGCTTCCTCGTGAATGTGTTTCTCCTGGGATGCAGGCATGGCTGCTGGTGGCAGTCTCATATCGAACACGGAGCCTCTGCGGATTGGAAGTGTGTCTGCTTGGTTACGATGATCGTAGAGACCCTCAGTCTTGATGGAGTCAGATGAACTGTGGTGGGATTCTTGGTCTGACATCTTTGATTAATGAGCGGCAATGGCGAACCAGGGATGGTATGTAACTCTGTCAAGGGGGGGGAAACTCGGAAGAGGCTGTACCTTCTGTGAAGTCTTTTGTGTAGCGAAGAATGGAGCTCTAAACTTTCTTGTGGAGCACTAATAACTCGGCACTATCACTCTCTTTATAGGCAGAGAACGACAGCGAGCATAAGTGGAGAGGTTGTCTGGCGGCAGTGGCGCTGGGCAATCATGAAAGTTGGGCGACGGGCGGGCACAGGGCGGGTTTCTTCAAAATGCGGATTCGTGACAGTGAGGGGGCTCTTCGATGCTCTGGGATAGAGAAAGAGGCCTGTTTTTGGCTGGTTGGAGGGTTGTGTGGATGGAAAAAAAGTTGTTTGAAGGGCAGGGAAGGCACCTTTCGATATATTTTTTTGCCCGTTCTTCATGAGGCGCTAACATTTCGTGCACGTTTTTGCTTCGGCGCGAAAAATTGCGACAATTGGCGAAAAGCATATCTAGATTGGGTAGTCACGTGACTGTGACTGTGCTTGACTGTTCCTATACAAGCAGCTTCTTTATCGAGCTGTGAGAGATCTTCAGCATTCATACGGCAGTTTCCTTTGGTAGTATATGCGCTAAGTTCTCGATGGTTCACTTCGCATTTGCAAGGCTTATAGCGTGTGCGCATCATGCACACTATGGGGCTGTCCAACTTGGCGCATGTCGTAGCCTTCAGGCTACATAATCTATCGGGCTAAATATCACGTACTAGCAAACGCGTATAAGGATCTTCGAAACTTCCAGACACGTCACTCCAGTTCCCAGGTCCAATTTACAAGACAAATAGGCTCGCTGCCGTTCTCTAGTGCCTATAAAGAGAGTGATAGTGCCGAGTTATTAGTGCTCCACAAGAAAGTTAAGAGCTCCATTCTAACTCGCTGCATAGGAATCAATCAAACTTGGGAGGCCTCAGATACTGATGCCCAATTTTCAAACTCGAATGGGGCTCAGGATCCAGAATATATGTGACAGCCTCTTTTGAGCTTCCCGTTGACATAAGCATGGGTTTCAAGAAGATGATGTGTCGCCCACGCGGGCCGCGGCGAGCGCCGGGCGGAGTTCCGCGATTCCGTTTTATATGCCACGAGTTGTTGACAAAATACAACATTGCAGACAGGCTTAATTAGCTTCAGTCTTCATGCATGTATTAGCACCCTCCTACGTAAATAATTCAAAACTAAAACAAATCTAAGCTAATTGGATACCAAATACTATTTACTTTTTCTCAACGTCGTCAACGTAAACCTTCTCGAGAGACTCAACTTCGGTCTCAGACTCATCGATCATACCAAAGCTTCCAGTCCATCCGTTAGCTCTTAGATACTTCTCGAACTTGATGTCCTCAACCATAAGATCCTCATCCTTCAAATGTGGAATAAAGAAGTAAGCTAAGATAACACCAACGGATCCCAAAATCGCGGAAAGGATGAAAGTCCACTTTTTTCCCAAATTTTTTTGGATTGCCGTGAACGCCTGGGTTCCAATGGCAGCACCAGCCTTTCCGGTGGCAGCAGAGAGTCCATATAAGGAACCACGGACAGGAGTCGCATAGCATTCACTTGAAGTCAACCCCATATTGTTTCCGGGACCAAAGTTACCAAAAGAGTTGAAGAGTGCAAAGAGAACGATGAAGAGACCGGTGATCTTGGTGATCTTCTCGTAGGCACACCCGATGACCAATCCGATGACCAAGTATCCGGTGTAACCAATCATCAAAGACCACTTACGGCCGAGCTTATCCACGGTAGCAGCACCAATCAATACACCTGGAATAGATAGCCAACCAAGAAGCAGAGTCCATTCAGCAACCTTCTTGATATCCCCAGAGTTCTTTCCGAGGACGCCCGCGATAATGGTAGAGGAGAAAACACCGTTCGGGAAAGTGACAAAGTCATAAATGAACCAACAACCACAGGTTCCAATAAGCTTTGGCCAGTAATACTTGAAAACCAATCCATATGGAACATTCTGCTTGATCTGAGACTTCTTGTACAAAACCGAAGCAGCCATTCTGTAACGGAAGTAGAAGATAGCCAAGGGCCAAACAGCACCGAGAGCGGTACACACTCTCCAGATAGTAGACAAATGGTTTGGACCATTAGCAGCACTGTAGACAATCAAGAAGATAGAGAGTGCAATTGGACCACCAAGGGACAATGGAAGGTTTGTGACCATAACAAAGACACCACCTCTTCTTTTGGTGGCCTCGTTAGCAGACTCAGCTGAGGCAGCAGAGCACGCAGAGTACTCACCTCCAACACCAACACCAATGGCACCACGACAGACGATGAACATCCAGAACATACCCAAGGTGGTAGTACCATGTGCAGCACATGACAAGATGGCACCAATGACAATGAGGAAAGTAGTAGCGACAATGGCCCACTTACGACCCATGTAGTCACAAGTCAATCCAATGGTCACTTGACCGATAATCTCACCAACAATAAGGGAGTTAGACACTCTGGTCTTAAGAGAAGCATCGTAGACATCTGGGTACTCCTTTGTGAAGACAGCATTGAGCATAGTCATCAAGTTGTTCTGGTAACCATCGGACATGAGTGCAACACCACAACAGATAATGGTGAATATGTCAGAAATTGTCTTCTTCTTGAGGAATCGATCGTGACGCTTCCCAGCATCGTATGTGATGACGGTTCCATCTGGGTTTTGAACCTCAAGGACCTCAGTAGACTCAGGGGAAACCTCGTAGGAAGACGCAGCCTTAGCCTCAGCGGAAGACTCGGCCTTAGCCTCAACGGAAGAGGACATGGTGTTTGCTTGTGTACGTGGAGAGGAGTACCATTGTAGAGACACGAGATGAAGGACGGTGGGGTTGCAAGGTGACTATTTATATACCGTCGGATAAAGACCGAGTTGGTAAAAACGTGGGTTCCCCTTCTCTTCAGCTCATCTGCATGGTAACAAAGAGACCGGCACATGCACGGTACTGACTCCTGAGCGGCGAACCTTCGGAAATCAACAACGATCAGCGGATGCTTTTTTGCCCAGAAATTGAAGAAGATTGTGCATATACAGTAGACATGTGCTAACTGTGATGAGCCTTATTATCAGTACCGTGCGAATGTGTCAGACGACTGCAAAGCGGGAAGCGGTGCCACGGGCCTCGGTGCGAAGCAGCAATTAAAGCCTGTTGACGAGGCAACTTGGTTGTGAGCAGGGGAAAGCAGAGTGCTTGTTCCCGAAAGGTTGCGTGTATAGTGTTTTATCTCAAGTAATATGGCCTCCCGGTCCGGACTCTGTGAACAGTTGTGGGTGGTAGCATGGGATCATGGGAGAGCCAAGAACGTGCCTGCAGCCCGGCCACTTAGCCGCCTATCCTCACTGTTCAGGTCTCCTGTAAACTTGGGGTCATGCTGGTTCAAAGCTCTTATCCCCGTCCTCTTGAGACATACCACGAGACGATTGCCAGATGTCCGCAGTGTAGTTCGGACGCTGGCGATAAAGCGCACGGTTTCAGCTCCCAAAGCAGTAAGCATGATTCCAACCCACGTTTCTTGACTCTCCGCATCTCCTCCGCTTTTTTTTTCGCCCCGTGGGCTCCCAGCTCCGGGTTGGATCCGCGTTTGGCTGGGGAAATGTGCGGAGCTGCTCCTCCGTTGACACATGTTATGGGCCTGGTTTGCACAATGCTCCGGATGGCTCTTCCTTGACCTTTTCAGGGAACTAATTGGCGTCCAATTTCGATGTTGTTGATGTTTTGACGTGTTCCTTGGCGGCCATATGTGTACGCCGAGCTGCGCGCACGTGACATGTCCCAAAGAGAAAAGGTTATGAGCCCTTGCATTCATCGCGAAAATTGAAAAAGTTCTTGATGGCACCAACGAACCCTCTGAACTTCTGGCGGCTCATCTCTCTGGATATTTGCACTAAAACGGTTCCTTTGTCTTGCCGCCCTATTCATTCGCTACCCAGAAGGCTGTTACATTATGGAGACACACGCACATCTGCTCCTGGCCACTCCACCGGCGGAAATTGCTTCTATATCGCCCGAGGCAGAGCTCATCGCACAGGGACATCCGCATGAGCTTCTCCAGCAGTCGGCAGAGTTTCTCTCCCAGGCGCTTCCAAACGATGCCGCTGTGTCGTTAAATGAAGGTTTGAATACTCTCTCCATCAGTCTTGTTTCCCAGAACCCACAAAAGTCATTGCTCGTTGCCATTTCAGCGCTACTGGTGTTCATCCAGAACAACTACACGGGCCCACAGGCGCCAATTACCGCATCATCGACCTTGTTCCCAGCCGCTGAGCAACAGGATGTTCAAAAGCAAGTCGTCAAGGCACTTAGTTCATTTGGACAGCGAATCTATGAACACTGTGAAGACCCGCTGTGGCTCCTTCTCTCCCTGCATCTGTTTGAAGCTCTGACAAACACACAGTCAAGTCTATTACTCATCTCGAATGATTTCTCAGCTCAGAACTCTGCCACTGAGGCATCTGCTACTATTCCATCTACACCATTCGATGCGGTATGTAAGTGGTGGAGATCAAGAGCTATTGGAGTGCAGTGCTCGTTATACCCGGAGTTCTCAGGTCCTCACATTGCAGTGATGGTTGCATTGTTGGATACTCCTGTTCTCACATCATTCGCATCACAACTAACTGATGCCAAATTGAAGAAGGACATCTCAGTGATGTTCCACTTGGAGAGAGCTAAGCTCTTGCTTGATTCGAACTTGGAGCACCTTGTTCTACCTGAACTCAAAAAATGTCAAGAGTTGACTCAATTCGAATTCGTTCTCACAGGTGCTCGTGCCAAACGTACAAAGTTCCAACAGACTGCACACTCTCAACTGATCATGCTTGCACAGTCCAATTACTTCAACAACACATCAAAGGAGAACAATGGACAACCAGAAGCACATGAGCTTAACTCTGACTTGTTGCTTGAAAGACCACATTACGAATCCATTGGAGCCGATGATCCAGAAGGACAGATTTACAAGAAGCAGAAGACAGATGACACTGACATTGATTATGAACAACTACTACCAATCACAGTTCGTCAGGAGTATATCCCTGAGCACTTGCAAAAACTTGATCCAAACAACCAGCCAACGCTTTCCGATTTCGATAACTTGCAACTCTTGTTGAGACTTTACACACTCAGGGCAACTTCCCCATCTGGTAACCCACTCGTTGAAGAACAACTCATGTCCGTTGTCCAGCGTGTCTTGTATCAATCTGACCAATCCGCAGTGAACTACACAATCTTTTCACGTGGTCTTTGGGAGCGTTCTGTTTTGGAGACCAACAAGGCACGTACCATTGAACGTGGTATCTTACAGATGCAAACGCTTGTTGAGGAGATTGGATTGAAGATCTCTGAGAGATACATCCCAGCAGAACCAACATCTGGTTCCACCACTGAGGCTAAGGAGTACACTAAGTTGAAGTACATCTTCCAACTTCCTATGATTCCACGTTGGCAATTGGATACCAAACTTGCTGAGAAGTTCATGTCTTTGGGTATCGTGAAGTCTGCCATTGAGATCTATTCCCGTTTACAGCTCGTTGTGGATGTTGCATTGTGTCACGCTTCTATCGGTGAGGAGAATGTGGCAAAGGAGATCATTCAGAGAAGATTGGAGGAAGTCCCAGAAGACGCAAGAGCATGGTCCGTTCTTGGTGACATTGAACAAAACCCAGAGTATTGGTCAAAGGCATGGGAAGTTGGTAAGTACTGGAAGGCCAAGGTCTCGTTGGGAAAGTACTGTCACAACCGTCAAAGAATGGAGGAGGCAATTGGACATTTGCACGATGCATTGGTTATCAACCCATTGAACTACGATACTTGGTTCCTATATGGATGCATTGGACTTGAATCCATGCAGTTTGAGCTTTCCTCAGAGGCGTTCACTCGTTGTGTTTCCATTGATGACACTTCTTCAAACTCCTGGTCGAACCTTGCTACTTCTCTGTTGAGATTGGAAAAGACCAAAGAGGCATTCTCAGCTCTGAAGAAGGCCACATCCACATCTGAAGGTAAGAACTGGAGACTTTGGGAGAACTACCTCCTTGTGGCTGCCAAATTGGGAGAATGGGATGATGTCCTCTGGGCATGTGGCAAGCTCGTTGATTTCAGAAAGGACAAATCTGGTGAAAGTTCCATTGATATCCCAGTTGTCGATAAGTTGGTTGAAAGATTGATCAGTTCAGAGTACGATGAAGAGAAGTTGTCATTCTTCCAAAGAAGTTGTTTGGAATTCACAACTGTGAAGCTACCAGAAGTGATCACCACGTCAGCACGTTTGTGGCGTATCATCTCCCGTGTGGAATTATGGAGAAAGAAACCATGGAATGCATTGGATTGTCATGAGAAGGCATACCGTGCTGTGTTGCACAACCCAGATTTGGAGACTGATGAAAATGCATGGAATGAAACCGTGGAGGCATGTGCTGAACTTGTGGCATCTTATGAGTCTCTTGGTGAGCTTCCAGGAAAGCATTGTGCTGGAGATCTTGTTTGCAAGGACTGGAAGTACAAGGCCAAGCAGACTGTGAAGTCACTGATGAGTAAGGGTAAGATGTCCTGGGAGGATAATGAAGGTTGGCAAAAACTACAGGAGTTAAAAGAGGAGCTCATGTGATTAGGTTGGTCTGCTGACATGTATGGAAAAATTGATAACCATCTTTCTTCTGGATTCACAACGTAGAAACTGGATAGTGATGTCATATGACGCTGAAGGTTCAATCACGTTCATCAACTTCGTCAATGGCGTACAAAGAGGTACCGTGTTCCTTGGATTCAGCATCCAAAGCCTTCATCACCTTGAGTGGAGGGACCTCCAATGGAATCATGAAAGTGAAATGACTTCTCCACAAGATGTACTCCTCTTGAACCCTCTCTGGGACAATGTTCAGCAAGATGATCATATCCCAAGTCTTCACAATCAGCTTGATTGAGGAACGACTGATCTCCGAGTTCTCGTATCTCAATGCCCAAATGCAGACGTAGATCACCAATGGGTATGCATTCTTGTACTCAAGTGCCTCCTTAGTCAAGTGGAACATGGCACAAAGATCAAAGTGAGAGGCAGTGATGAGCAATGGGACCTCAAAGTAGTTGAAGAGTGGTAACAACGCCTCAGAGAAGGGGGATCCTGGAATCAACTCCATGGTGAAAAAGGAGAGCAAGTTGACAACGGAATAGATGGCAAATGGAACTAACTTGACAAATGATTGTTCTGTGAATATCCAAAGGAAGACGTATCCCAACAACTGTGCATTCTCGTTCTTCATAACCTCAGAGACGCTCAAAACCTTGGGCTTGTAAACAACCTCTTCCTTGTCTCCATCTCTCTGGACAACCTCTTCAAAGTTGGCACGATAGAGGACGATGCTGTATGTCACAAGTGCACCCCATGTGGCAAGCTTGTACGATGAAAACTCCATGTGTGGATTCTCGTTGAAATGTGCGAAGAAGTAGAGCAGCGATCCCAAGATGGTGATGACGTGTGACAAGGTCCACAGGTTCTGTAGGTTGCACTGTGATCTGAGGTACCTCTCGGTCAGGTACAAGGATGTCTGCACGAAGTTGAAAGAGATGGTGAGGACCTCATTGCTGGCAGAAGGCAACTCTGCACTCTTTGGTGAGGGAAGGGCCTCGTCGTCCGTGGAAGTTGAAGTGTTTTCCATTGGTGCTGATGAGGGGAGGCAAGCAGAGAGGGTGTGTATGAGGTTGTAGCAGCAATCCTTTGGCGATGTTCTCAAGCTCGCACTTGGCTGTGAGTTACGCCAAGGATCGTGATAACATGTTCCACCATCGTGGATGCTGTCGTGTGTCTGTGTTGCCCCGGTGTGCTGTCCAAAGTGGCAGTTTTTGTTGGTTTTGTGTCACTTTCGTCTGTCGCTTCTTTACTCTTAACCCCCCTGGCCGGCGGAGATACTCGGACTTAGCGGTACACGGTCGGACCTCCCGTTAGCGGCTGTAAACGGACTTCGCGCGGTTGATCGTTTCAAATTGCCGGATCTGGCAGAACTGCCCTGTTTCCAGGAGGGTTGGGCTCCATCTGGGCACTTTGTCCTATGACGGGTATAAATTTTTAATCTTTGGAGCATCTCTCCTTCCTCCACACCTCCTTAACCACCAAATCAACGCCAAATATTCCACCAGGAAGCCCCCACTACAATGGCTGCCAAACACAAGGTTCTCGTCACGGTCTCTGAGAAGTCCGAGCACGCGTCCCACGTCGAGGACTACGCTCAGTTCTGCGAGCTCTTTGACGTCAAAACGTTCAAGACAACCACCATCGAGGCGTTGAAAGAGGAGCTCGAGGGTCCCTCTAATGACATCTCCGCCATTTGGGTCACGGGACACTCCATCTGGCAGCTGGGAGGGCTTTTGAAGATTGTCCATCTGCTGCCAAAGACACTGAAGGTCTACGTCTATCCTTGGGTCGGGTACCTTGAAGAGGAGGCAAAGGCTCTCAGAGACAGGAACGTGGTGTACTGCAACGTTGGAGATGTCTCCCAGCACGATGTTGCTGACCAGGCATTGTACCTCACGCTCAGCACGTTCAGATTCTTCAACTTCTTCGAGCACCAGTTCAGGCCTGCGCGCTCCATCATGCCATCTAGACACATCCTTGGATCTCAGGGATGGGATGAGGCAGGTGAGCCTACCCCTCCACCACCAGATGCCAACTTGGCCTTCAGTTCCAGTGTTGGTGGAAAGAGAGTGGGCAGTCCTACGGGGAAAGTCGCAGGTATCGTGGGTCTGGGAGCCATTGGTAAGCAGATCGGTCAGAGACTCTCCGCCATTGGAATGAAAGTGCGATACACCAAGAGATCCCCATTGTCTGATGATGAGCTTTCTACATTGAGCTACTCTCCAGAATTTGTTCCAACATTTGAAGAGCTCATTAAGGATGTTGATCTTATCGTGCTTGCCGTCCCACATTCTCCACAAACGACAAACTTGATCAACGAGGAGTCACTCAAGACGGTCAAGAGAGGTGTCCGTATCGTGAACATTGGCCGTGGTTCTGCAATTGACGAGGATGCACTTATCAAGGGATTGGACGATGGTACTGTTTGCTCCGCTGGTCTTGATGTGTTCCAAGGTGAGCCAAACAATATTGATGAACGCCTGACCAGACGTTGGGATGTGACACTTACCCCGCACTCTGGAAACATCACCACTGATAACACCATTGAGTCAAACATCAGATGTATGAACAACATTAAAAATGTGCTCCTTGAAGGAGGTAAGGGTATTACCCCAGTTCCATAAGCAATTGCTGCTTGGTTCCAGTGATGCTTAAAAAAAAAGCTAAACGTAAGTTGCATGCTAGTCATTTCAACATTATATATTCATTGCAATTGATCTAATTTTAAACGTTCAATTCTTCATAGCAGAGACAAGATCTTGTTGGATGCTCTTCTTCCAAAGACGACACATTCAAGTAATGAGTTACCAGCTAATCTGTTTTGTCCATGGACACCACCAGAGACTTCACCAGCGGCATACAATCCTTCAATCACTTCACCATTCTTGGTCAACACTTGACCATCTTCATTGATTTTAACACCACCCATGGTGAAATGAACAACAGGAGTCACTTCTGCAATGAAAAGTGTTGTGTCCTTGTCAAGGCCATCAAAGACATGAGCCTTGTGGTCACGAGGATAAGTGTGGTCTTGAGTTGTTGAGTACTCCTTGAGAACATCAACGGCATGGCTGGCCAAAGTCTCAGGGAACTTCTCGCCAAGTGTAGTCTTCTCGAACAGCTTCATCTTTGCGTAAAAGTCAATTTGGAACTTGAAATCGTTGTACATTGCCTCATTCAAGACCAAGTATGCCTTCTTGCCCTCCTGTTGTAAGATGGCACTGGATACCTTATCCCTTGTTGTCAACTCATCCACAAATCTATCCAGCTTGGAGTTCAAAAGAACACCACCAATACCTCTTAGGGATTCAGCTGCCAAGAACTTCCAGTTGTTGTCCCTATCATCCTGTTTGATGAATCCAGTTGGGTGAACTTGGATCTGATCCATATCGATGAGTTCTGCTCCAATCTCCTCCAGGAGCAATTGACCTTCTCCAAGTGTCTGGTCACCATTTGTAGTTGGTAATGAGATGAGATCTGGTCTGTATTTTTTCAAGAGTGTTTTTGAGAAACCAAATCCACCAGTAGCAACAACAACGTTATCAGTCTCCAGTGTTTTTTCCTCTCCATTGGCGACATCAACGTATCTCACTCCCTGGACCTTGTTGTTTTGGATGTTTATTCCAACGAGCTTGGAACCGTGTTTAACGTCAAGGCCATCCAATGCCTCGACGCTCTTTTTGAGCTTGGAGATGATTTCAAAACCTGGTGGGATGCCATCTGATCTATGCGTTCTGCTCTTTGAGTGACCACCGAGTCTGTTGACAACGTTAAGACCAACGCCAATCTCGCTCTGTAGCCATGAGACTGCACTTGCAGAGTTGTCGATCAGTGTCTTTTGTAATGTGCTGTCTCCAAGTTCACCGCCAGATTTAACGGTGTCTTGGAGGAAGAGGTCAGGTGTGTCTTCAACACCCTGTTGTTGCTGTGTTGCGGTGAGGGCACCGTTGATTCCAGAAGAGGCCTTAGCGGAGTTTCCTCCAAACTTGTCAGTCTTCTCCAGCAACACCACGGGGACTTTCCCCTGTAGCAGAGTATGCGATGAGGTGAGGCCGGCAAGACCAGAGCCAACGACGACGACGGGCTTCATGGAGTGTGTGGGTTTCAGTATGGTTCGGATCAATGCGACGAGGACCACCAGCAGTGTGAACTTGTAGAGTCTCTTCATTGAAGGTCCGCCACCATTGGAGCAGTAACTAACATGAGGAAGATCTCGAAGGGTCTTTATATCCACACCAAACACCCAGGTTGTGCGTACTTCTGTGTCAGCTGAGACCTGCGCAACGATGGGCTGACGGCTGAACGAGCGCTGGATCTCGCCCGGGGGTGGGGAAGCGGATTCAGGTGTCACGTGACCCCGCGAATCTGGTGTGAGCACGTGACTCAGCACCCGCACACCAGATTCTTGGCCCGGGGGGGGGGGGGGGGGGGGGGGGGTGGAGTCTTGACAGAAGCTGCGCCCTTTAATTCGGGAATTCCTCCTCTCCTCCACCACGAACAATCAGCACACACAACCACGGCGGCAACACGCAGAGATGTCCAAGTCCTTCAGACGTTCCATCAAGAACGTGGTGGGCGGATACACCTCCACCCAGGTCAAAGTCAGAGCCGGTACGTTTCCTGTGCGGGAGCCGCTGCGTCCATCCCTGGCGGGGTGCCCCCCCTTTACCCTCCAGCATCCACCGCTGCTGGTGCTTGTGCCATGTTGGGGCTGGGGCTATTTCGAAGGCCAATTCGACTAACACAGTGCTCTAGCTACCTCCAATGAGCCATACGGGCCTTCCACGGGCGAGATGGAGGATCTCGTGGACCTCACGTACGACAAGTAAGTGCCGCCACTTATCTAAACACCACGGCTCCCCACGGCGGCTAACTAACACACCCCACCAACAGCACGGAATTCCTTGACATTATGGACATGATTGACAAGCGTCTCAACGACAAGGGAAAGAATTGGCGCCACGTGGCCAAGGCACTCACCGTACTCGACTTCCTAGTGCGTTGTGGTTCAGAGAACGTTGTGCGCTGGTCCAAGGATAACCTATACATCATCAAGACCCTCCGTGAGTTCCAGTACATCGACGAAGAGGATCATGACCAAGGATCCATCATTCGTGTGAAGGCTAAAGAGCTTACCTCGTTGCTCAGAGATGAAGAGAGATTGGCCATGGAGAGAGAGCTGCGCACAGCTAACAGAAAGAAGGGAAGATCAAGACCTCGTGATGATGAGACAGAGGAAGAAAGAGCATTGAGAGAAGCCCTCGAGGAAAGCAGAAGAACTGCTGAAGCGGATGAAAGATCAAGAAGAGCAGGAGAAGGTGGTGATGACGATGGACTCGAGACTGCTCTCAGACTCAGTCGTGAGGAAGAGGAAGCTAGAAAATTGAGAGAATCACAGAACCAAAACCTTCTTGATCTATCTGACCCACAGCCTGGTGTCCAATACGACATCTGGGGTAACCCAATCTATCCTGGACAACAGGATTACCTCCTCCAACAGCAACAACAGCAGGCACTCCTGGCTCAACAGCAGATGGAGGCCCAACAGCAGATGGAGGCCCAACAGCAGGCATACATGCAACAACTCCAACAGCAGGCCTTGTTGGAGCAACAACAGCAAGAGTACCTCCAGCAACAGTACTTACAACAACAGTACATGCAACAGCAGGCCCTTCTCCAACAACAGCAACAACAGGCATATCAACAGATGCTGGCTCAACAGCAGGCCCTTCAAACAGGTTCCAACAATCCATTCGCAATGAACTCTGCACCTGAACCTGAACCACAACAAACCCTAGTTTTACCACCACAACCACAGCCAGTACCACAGCCAATAAAGAAGGTTCCAACCGGATCACAATTGAAGAATGAACAGTTCTCAGAACTCAACAACCTGCTTGCTCAAGGTACAGGAATTGACACGTTTGGTAACGAAGGTGCTACAAGAATCCCAGCACAGTACACTAAGACTACACAGTTCTTGAACTCCTCCGGTACAGGTATTGGACAATCTCAACAGCATAGTCTTGGAAACCCATTCTTGAAACAACAGTACACAGGTGTTGCATCTACTGGTATCGTTCCTGCCCAGACTGGGTATGGATTCGGTAACCAACAGGCATCTTCATCTCGCAGCAATGGTAATGACCAGAGTTTGATTGACATCTAAGAGTCATGAGAGATGTAACGTTCTGGAGTTGTGGTGGAGGATCTGCAGTCGGGTTCTCATGTGTTTTAGTTTTGTTTGTTTCGTTGTAAACTATGTCATGTTCCCCTAGAAGAAGAACACTTTATACTCTGTATTTGTATGAGCTCACACATTGATCTATCGTAGCATGGCAATTGTAAACGAAATAGAATATTGACATTTTTGTTAATAATAAATGCAAGTAATACTTTTGTTGGGAAGCCAATGATGAGATTTGTGTACCAGATCATCTCTCGATCTGTGCCCCTTTTATAAATCAGTTCTCCACTTTTGTTGGAAGATGCAAGTCTTCACCCACGATATGGAACTTTCTGTTGAAGTTCAACAATCCACCAGTCTTCTCGCCCTGGTGTCTCTCTATCACATCCTCCACTTTGGCGATCCAAACCTCATGATCCTGAATATTCAAAGTCTGCACTTTGGAGCAGATCATAACTCTCTCCACTTTAGTCAAAATCGGTAGTGAACAACCTTGAACTTTGCCATACATCTCATACTCATCTTCTTTCAAATGCTTGAATGGCTCAAATGGAACCCATTCCTGTGTAGCCTCATCGAAGTGTCTGTTACGTGCAAAAAGTCTTGCCAAATCACCAGAGTATGCAGATGGACTCAATACATGAAGGGCAAACTTCTCGTACGCGTGCAAGTAGCTCGCCGTGAGTGATGGCTTCATCAAATTGAACTGCAGAAGTGGCTCTGGGTTTATCGAGAGGGAACTGACACTGGAAAGAGTGACACCTTTAAGGATCGGTTGTGGAGTTTGGGAAGCTGGGGCAGTGAGGATCATCACTTGGGAAGCGATGGAGGACATCGCCTCACGGAACAGCGTCTGTGTCGATTGTGCTCGTGTGAAGACTCTTGGAAGTTGTTTGAATGACATTTTGCCCCTTTAGGTATACGAAGCTGGAGGTTGTATGTGTGGAGATTTCAAATCTGGTGTGGAAGAGGATGCTGCAAGAAGCTGAAAAGTTTACCTCGAGACACGATGGGTTGGCCTTTCGGGGGGTTTTCATGTGCGGGCTACGGAATCCGTCGATAAGCACGATAGTTGACAGGATTTCGTGCAATCTCACGTGATTTGCACGTGACCTCGGGGTTCGGGGTTTGATCCAGAGTCCCCTTCTTTCGTTTCTTCTTTCTACATCAACTTCAAAGTACTCTAGATAAATCATATCATTCGTAACGTCCTTAATTCATTTCTTGCGCATCTTTGCACGAGCTTCGCTCATTCTCTTGTTTGTCTTCTTTCTCTTGACTCCAGCAAGAGTCTCAACGTCGTAGAACTCCCCGAGGGTTGCCTGTGTGCCTTCTCTCTTCTTCTTATTCAAATCCTTGATGAGTGGCACTAGAACCTGATCCACTCTCTCTTGAGACCATCCAACAGTGGCCATTAAGAAGTCTCTGAGTCTGTCAAGGTCAGGTGAACCCCAAACGAACTCTGTAGGATCGTGATCAACCTCAGCGGCCAAGTATGCCTGATCAATTCTCTTATCGGGGAATGACTTGTCCAAGAGAACTTCGTTCTTCAATAGCTTCTTTCTCAATCCCTTTTCCCAAGTGCTCTCCTTCTTCTGTTTCTCTGAATCAAACTGAGCATCTATGAACCAGTCACGGAACCCCTCAAGTCCACCATAGTTTGCCAAAATCTCCATTGCGTTGACTGGCCCAATACCTTTCAATCCCTCGGTGTAATCGCTCCCCAAGAGATGAGCCAATTCAATCAATTTGTTTCTAGTCAAACCTTGCTTCTCAAGTTCTTTACCACTGTAGAACTCCACATAGTGCTTCTCATGGAACATGTTTCTGTAAACTCTATCACCTCCAAACAAGAACACATCGGAGTCATCAGTGATGATACCATCAACAAGCTTTAATGTGAGCAATTCTGCACATTGTGCTTCAGCTTCCATAGGTGCAGTGATGTATGGGATACCAAAACGAGCAAGGAGTTCTTGAACTTCACGAACCATAGTCACGGTGACTTCATCTGCATCACGAAGTTCTTTCTTCTGTTGTGCCTTCAATGCCTCTTCTGATTCCAAAAAGTTGTTGATCATCTGTGGATTTAAATCTTTTTGAAACTCTTGGTGTTCAAGTTCCTCCTTTTCCAGAATCTCGTTCAATTGCTCTTCTTCAGATTCGTAGAACTCATAGTCCAGTGGTGGTGGTGGGGTATCAACTTTTGGTTCCTCAACGGCTGCTTCAGACGAGGCCTTCTCTGGAGATGCCTTATCTTCAACCTCGATAGGTTCTTCTTGTGTCTGAGATGGCTTCAATGTTTCAGGTTCAATGATCTGAACATCATCATCGT
This sequence comes from Petasospora maesae, assembly GCA_030563305.1. Lineage (NCBI taxonomy): Eukaryota > Fungi > Ascomycota > Saccharomycetes > Phaffomycetales > Wickerhamomycetaceae > Petasospora > Petasospora maesae. Next base: position 146,364 of record JAKUBT010000024.1, read on the forward strand.
CCTCTTTCTGCTTGGCCTCACCTTCCATAAGTTCTTTAGCCTCACCCCATGACACAAGACCAAGGGATGCATCGGTCTTTTTGTTTTGCTCATCTGTCTTCTTCAGATCATATGCATTACTGAATGTGTTATTGAACCAAGACGATGGTTTTGCATTGGACTGTGCCTCCTCTGATGAGATCTGCTTTCTTGGTTCTTCAAGCTCATCATCCATCTCCACAACTTCCTTCTCGGCCTTCTTCTTAGATTGTGGCATCAAGAATGATGAAGATGGTTTCAAATTCAGCACATGGTCCATCTCAGTTCTGAGTCTTTGCTCGCTTGTAGGAGCAACACTTGGGGGCTTTGAACTCATCAGCACAGGAGTTGGGATCTTTGCGGCAAATGACACAGATGGTGCAGGATTTTTTGATAGTGGCGGTGGTGGTTTGGATACAGGTTTCGATGGTTTGACAGGTTCTCCAAAGTCAAATGGGATGTCTTGGAAGTCGGTGTCATCAAAATCATCGTCGCTCTCATTCACTTTTGACTCTGCCTCGACTGGTTTCTCTGCAACCTGTGGTGCTGGTTTCTTGTTACCCATGGACATCTCTTGCAGCATTTGAATCTCCAACTCTTGTTGTTTGATCAAATCCTTCTTAGATTTCTCAATGGCTTCACGGAGTTCCGATTCTTCGATCTGTTTCAAAGCATCATCTTCACCATCGATGTCCTCTTCCTCATCGCTGAGATTCACAACCTTCTTCACTCTAGACTTTGTGGGACTGAATGTGAACGCACGGATGGTGGACTCACCTGCAGCTGCATCGTCAGTCATAGGTGGTAATGGAAGTGCACTGATACTTTGATTCGTTTTCTTCTTCTCTTTGCTAGTCAAATCAACGTCTTGGAAAACGGTATCATCATCGTCACTAGAGAGCTCTTCACCACGTTCCCTCTTCATTTCTCTCTCAATATCAACTGGGTTTGCGGCACTTGTACCAGTATCATCTTCCAAACTTAAAGCCCACCCGCCTTCTGTCTTTTGGATTCTGTATGCTCTGTCCTTTTCACTTGCAATTCTTCTAACTTCGTCACCAGTGTGGTCTGTGCCAGACATACCTGAGATGTTCATAAGTCTCTGTGTGAAGTAGTTTCTTTTGTGCACCATCTGGATCTGAAATTTGGAGAAGTTCATACTCTCTGGGAATATACCCTCTAGTTGTTCTTTTGAATATCCCATTCTCAATCTTGATCGTAGTCGTAGCTGTGAGAGAACCATATATTGTGTGGTCAAGGGTAGAGCTGCAAACTCTGACGATGCTGGGTCGATGGTGTTCAAGTCAATCCCCTCTAGCTCATCGTACAAGTTTTCAGTCATCTCTTTGTACTCTTCAGCAGATGTGAGACGGGCATCGTTCTTATCGTGGGTGAATCCAGGGATGGCGGGTAGCTCATACTCATCGGATGCTCTGAAGGTTGCGGCCTCCACGTCTTCTGGCTTGAAATTCGGATCTGTCACCTGGTCCAAATAGCGGTACTCGATCTCGTCCTCCTTATCATCCGCCTTCTTGGACTTCTTGGGGCTCGTGAGCTTTTCGTTCTTCTTCTGCATCTGTAGCGCCAGCAACCTCTGTGCGGTTCTCTCAGCGTTGTCTCTCTTGCCCTGTCTTCTCTCCTTACGGTTGCGGATGACCTCCTTCTTGAGCTGTGGAGCACCGCCATCAAACACAAACACCGGCTGGATGCCAAAGTAGAGCAGCTTACAGATTCTTCTGAAGAACCCGACAACGTGAGAGGCGTGTAGAGAGCGGCCCTGTTCAGAACGCACCGCCTTGAGGAACTGGTAGATCCAGATGGAGGCGTCGACGGCCATTTTGCGCCTGCTCAGCGACTCCAAGCGCACGGGCCTGGACGACGGTTCCAGAATGTTCCACAGCTGGTGAACACCCATCGCTCATTGGTCTGTTGTGCTTAGCCGCCGTGTGGGGATTGTTGGTGGAGTCCAAGTGGCGTTTGCTAGTGTTTTGGTTTTTGGCGTGAGGGCGCGGAGGTTTTCGATCTTCAACTTCAACCTTCAACTTCAACCAAGTGCAACGAGCAAGAGCAAGAACCCACGGCGGCTAGGCAGCAACGGGGCCAACACAATGGACAACTCGGACGAATATGACAGCGACGAGGAGGTGCAGGTCAAGAGACACAACACACGCAAGTCCGTGAAGCGCTCGGAGCTCGCAGGCGCCAATGGAGGATACTCGTGGGAGGACGAGTACCAGCGGTCGTGGGATATCGTCAAGGAAGACGAGGGCGGCTCCCTGGCTGGCATTGTCAGTGGGCTCATGGAGCTGAGGAAGAAGCGTGTGATGAAGAACGTGACGCCATTCCAGAGAGGTATCATCAGACACCTGATCCTGGTGCTGGATCTCAGCTCATCGATGCTCGAGAAGGACCTACGACCAAACAGACATGCCCTGTGTGTCACCAACGCAATGACTTTTGTCACAGAGTTCTTCGACCAGAATCCAATATCACAGCTGGGTATAATCATCATGCGTAATGGTATCGCACAACTGGTGTCCCAAGTCAGCGGGAACCCACAAGATCACATTGATGCATTGAAGACAGTGAGGAAGTTGGAGCCAAAGGGTGATCCTTCCCTTCAAAACGCATTGGAGATGAGCAGAGGCCTGTTGATGCACGTTGCATCACATTGTACACGAGAGGTTCTGATCATCTACGGATCTCTATTCTCACTGGACCCGGGAAACATCCACAAGACGGTGACTTCACTGGTTGAAGACAACGTTCGTGTCAAGATCATTGGTCTCTCCGCCCAAGTCTCCATCTGTAAGGAAATCTGTAAGAAGACCAATTTCAACGATGAAAACTCTTACAAAGTCATTCTCAATGAACACCATTTCAAAGATCTGTTGATGGATGCTGTGGTCCCACTACCGGTGAACAAGATCAGCAAGTCATTCTCATTGGTGAAGATGGGATTCCCCTCGAGAAAATCAGAAGACGTTCCATCATTCTGTTCATGCCACTCAAGACTCACATATGGAGGCTACATCTGTCCAAATTGCAATTCGAAAGTCTGTTCATTACCTACCGTTTGTCCATGCTGCAACATGATGCTGATTCTCTCAACACATTTGGCACGTTCATACCATCATCTCATCCCCTTGAAGAACTTTGAAGAGGTCCCAATTTCAGATGAGTATGACTCTGATCACTGTTTTGGTTGTCATACAGAATTCCCATCGGGACTTTCGACAAAGGCTACAAGTTCTCGATACTCATGTGCGGATTGTGGTGAACACTTCTGTATCGATTGTGATGTCTTCATCCACGAGACGCTGCACAACTGTCCGGGTTGTGAGGAAAAATAATACGGAAAGATGAACTTCGGTGTGGGATTTACATTAACAATTCATGTATTCTAAAGTCAATTATTGTTTCAATAACTTCTTGTAGACAACGTTATCGGATTCATCAGTGTAACGGTATCCGGTACTGATCAAGAACTCCTCGAACTTACCATGGTCCTGCTCTGGGACATCGAATCCAGCAAGGACTTTACCCATATCGGATCCATGGTTTCTGTAATGGAAGAGTGTGAGGTTCCATTTACCCTTCAAGTTCTCCAAGAAACGTGTCAATGCACCTGGCTTCTCTGGGAACTCAAAGCTGAAGATCTTTTCATCTGGCAAGTTTGCGGAACCTCCAACGAGGTAACGACCATGGGATTTGGCCATCTCATTTCCAGAGATGTCCATGGCGGAGAATCCAAGCTCTTCCAAGGAGTGTGTGACTTGGGCAACTTCTTTCCTGCGGTCAACGACAGAGAAGGATGTGTAGATGTATGCCTGACCATCCTGGGCATCGGAGTAACGGTAGGAGAACTCAGTGACTTTACGTGGGTGGATAACGTTTTGCAACTGAAGGAAAGAACCTGGGGTATCTGGAATAGTGATGAGCATGAACACCTCTTTACCTTCACCAAGAACAGCCCGCTCAGAGACGAATCTCAAACGGTCAAAGTTCATGTTTGCACCGGACAAAACTGGAATGTATGTGGCTTTTGTATGGTCAATCTCCGGATGGTCCGCGATGTAACGCTTCATACCAGCAACGGTCATAGCACCAGATGGTTCAACGATGGAACGAGTGTCCTCAAAGACATCCTTGATGGCAGCACAGATCTCATCGGTGTCAACATGGACAACTTCATCAACGACATCAGAACAGACTTTGAAAGTCTCCTCACCGACAATCTTCACAGCGGTACCATCAGCAAATGCACCAACGGTTGATAATGTGACTCTTTCCTTCTTTTCCAAAGATTGATAAAGGGCATCAGCATCATAGGTCTCAACACCAATGATCTTAACGTGAGGTGCGATTCTCTTCAAGTATGAACCAATACCAGCGATCAGACCACCACCACCAACAGCACAGAACACTGCGCTGATCTTCTCTCCATTTGTCTGTCTTAGGAGCTCCATGGCAATGGTACCTTGTCCAGCAATGACATATGGATGGTCAAACGGTGGGATATTGGTCATACCACTCTCTTCGGCCAATCGTGTGCATTCCGACTTTGCACTGTCAAAGTCCTCACCGTAGAGGACAACTTGTGCGCCGAGACGGGACACATTCTGGTACTTGATGGATGGAGTGGCAACAGGCATCACAATGGTGGCCGGGATGCCTAGCTGTTTGGCACTGAATGCGACACCTTGGGCATGGTTACCAGCAGAGCATGCGATGACACCTTTAGCACGTTGTTGGGAGTCGAGCTTGGCCACCATGTTGTAGGCACCACGCAACTTGAAAGAGAACACCGGTAGAAGGTCTTCTCTCTTGAGGTATACCGTGGAGCCGGTCTTGTGTGAGAGGGAGATGGCATTTGAAAGAGGGGATTCTTCGATGACGTCGTAGACTCTCGAGGTGAGGATCAACCTCACGTAGTCTGGAGAGCCATTTGCAAGTAGATCCTGCTCCTGGAGGCCGTACCTGGAGACCGCGCTCCTGAGGACACTCGAGGTGGACAGCTGACGAGCCGATACCCTCAGAGAGCTCTGTAGGGATGTTCTTGTGAGAAGCATCGATGTGTATGGGCGTGGTCGTGTGTGGGGTACTTCTATCTGTCTTCCCGAGGGGCAGTCTGACTGTTGACAGAAGCAGCGATGACAGCCGATGAGTCGACCCGCTGAACTGAAAAATTCGCGTGTTTCGGAGTTATGTTGCGCAATTAGCTAGCACTTCCCGATTAGGAAGTCAAGCTCTAGATGCGGAGAGTAAGGGTCCTCTGCTCGTGGTAGATCCACAACCGGGGCACACATCGAGATCCTGACAAGTTTGGGGTTATAATTCATACCAGGACAGTCCAATGGATGTATCACAATCAAATGGATCAAAAGATGAAGGTCACAATCACCGACAAGCCACCAAAACACCTACCTGCTGCCCCCCTGTTCCTGTTCGCGCTTTCCCGAAGCCCGAGAGAAGTGTTGATCCTGAGCCAAATGTCCACGTCAAGACAACAGCCACCACCAGCGGATCACGGCGGCAACACCCACACGGACACCCAGCGACAATGACGACCATCCCAGAAGCTTCCCAGCAGCTCACTTCCCGGGCCTTGGGTCTCTGGCCAGCAACCGCCCGGAACACGGACACGCTGGACGCGTCGCTCGCCACGCGTGTCCTCCACGTCGAGCACCAGCTTGCCACTCTTCTCCAGCAGGAACAGCTCTCCAGCTACACGCCGTTGCCTCAGAGGAGCAGCACAGTCGACTCGTTGCTCAATTCCTTGCTGCCACTCGCTGACAAGGCCCAGGACGGCTCCCTTGAGGCGCTGCTCATCCAGGTGAGCGCTGGACACCTCTACCTTCTCAACAACGAGCTCATCCCTGCGCAGAAGCTGCTAGGAGCCCCGCTCACCACACCGACCAGCACACACATATACACACAGGCGTTGGTCTACAGGAAGCTGTTCCTCCTCTCCGTGATCCACCGCATACAGAACAGCGCCAAGGAGGAGGCCGCCGTGTTGATCTCGGCCATCAACGCGTTCCCATCAACGCCGTCACTGTCCCACGTCGAGGCTACACAATGGCTCAATCAGATATACGACAGACTATGCGAGCTCGACCCATCAGCAAGCATTGACTCACTCAGTGCTGCCTTCAAGAACCAGAACTTTGTCCTGTCGTATCTCAACCACACAAATTCAAAAGTTTCAGCAGCAGATGTTGAAGCATTCATCATGGCACGCTCAGAGAAATTACTATCATCAGTGAAATTCCCTCGTGCAGAGGAGCAAAACAACCCAGAGTTGGAAGAATTCGTTGACCTTGCAACACAATCACGAGGTGTTCCTGCAACAAAATACACAAGCATTGTGGAACGTGCCATCGCCAAGACATACCAATCACACATCATTCTCAGGGCATATATCCGTTGTCTACTCCAGTCTGGCAAGTCTGAAGAGGCAAGAGCTGCAGTTGAGGTTTATGCCGAGTACATCAAGAGTTATTATGAGCAGAATGGGCATTCATACCAGGACATCATCTCGATCATGCATGTTTATGATCTGTTCTTGGGCTCGTTCTATGACAGTCTACACAGTGGTGCCATCAACATCGAGACTTTGCCATTGATTGAGTATGAGTACTGGTGTGGTCAAGTCGATACCCTCAGAGGACTATTGCTCGAGTTCTATACCACACATGGCCTTGAGAAAGTCATTGACGTTGATGTTGTAAAGACTTTGACTGGTTCAAGTGAAGCTGCATCGTATGACATCTCGGTCTCTTTGAAGAACACACTCGCTGAGCTTTGGAGAACTCTGGGTTCTCTCACATTCATTCTTCGTCATTCTCCACATTCTATCTACTCTGAAAGTGTGGTTTCCATTGATGAGTCGATGTCAGACTACAAGCATTCGATCTACTTGTCTCCAAATAACGAAAAGACATTGTTGGAATATGTCAAACAATCTGTTGAACTCCGTAAGGTGAAGGAGTCATTCCAAGTCTTGAAGCTACTGCTTAAGGTTCTGGACAATACATCACTTGCATACTTTGAATCATGGCATCTCATTGCATTGATCCTTTCCGTTGAGGAGAACCAAGACGAGGCTTACAAGGTTATCGGATTCCTCAACACTGAAATTGATGAGTTTTTGGATACATTAGCAACACCATTTCCAACGGCATACAAGATTGCATTCATCCAAATCAAAATGACACATCTCGCAATCATGGAGGCACTACTTGGAGTTGAACAGACTCTTGATTCCCTTCCTGAACTCTTTGCCCTTTTCAACCGTCTCTTTGAATCTGATATCACATCCAACGCAGAGATGACCGAGGAACCAAAAAGCACACATAAGAAGTCACTTTCATTAGCACGTACACAGACTTTGAGCAAGATCAAATCATCTCTTTCACACAAGCCACAAGAACCAAAAACACCAACGAAGAAGACCTCATTGTACTCCATCAAATCCACATCCAAGGCCACAAGACTGGTTCTTCAAAAAATATGGCTCTTCAGTGCATCCATCTATACCAAATTGTCACTCTATGAAGATGCGGAACAAGCACTGACTGAGGCTGAATCGATCAATGGACCAACATCAGAGACACATTCCGCGCTGGCTCTCCTTACATCCAAATCAAGACCACGTCTGGCATTGAAAGAGTATGAGAATGCATTGGCACAAGACAGACAATCAATCTCTGCAATCATTGGATTTTCGGTGCTTGTACTATCACAAGATGTGTCTGAACAGGACTCAGGTTTGTTCATCTCTAGAAAGGATAGATTTGCAGCCATTGCACGTGCCAAGGTTCTATTGGAAGGTTGTTCTGAGACTTTGAAAGGGGCATACACGACTGAGGTTTGGTGGTTATTGGCAAAGGTTTATGGTCATTATGATGATTCTAGAGAAAGAGATGCACTTTGGAAGAGTGTTGAGTTGGAGGAGACGAGACCTGTTAGAGGGTTTACTTGTGTGGACAATATCTAGAGTTGTTGACTTTTGTATAGACTGGAAAAAGAACATAATGATTTTGACTGGTGATGTTGATGGATCTGTAGCTTGATGTCATGCAGTATGGCAATGCCTGGAAGAGGGGATACGACGTGAAATTTCGAACTCGGTGGAGTCGATCGTCGCAGCTTCAACGTCAGCGCAACATGATCAAATGGCATGACCGGGCGGTAATGTACCAAGGCGTCACTTTCTGGACTTTTTTTTACCACTTAATTAAACCCGGAGCTCTGAATAATCTACCAGTTGAAGCACAGAGCTCTGGAACGCTTTTTTTTTTTTTTTCATAACAATGTGCATTCGATATAAAGTGTAAAAGTTCTTGTTTCTTACTTACCAGCATTTCTAACAATCAAATCTTTTTTTTTTTTTTTCATAACAATGTGTATTCGATATAAAGTGTAAAAGTTCATGTTTCTTATTTACCAGCATTTCTAACAATCAAATCAGCGATCTCTCTTTCGACTTCTAGCTTTGAAAATGTTGATGTTTACGCGTGTATCGTGTATAAAGGGCTTTCAAGATTTGGTGCTTTCCAGAAAATGGAGTGGTGTTAGACAAAATGATAAGTTCACTCAAAATGCCCCAATTTTGACACTTTTACCCGCGGTAAAGCAGCCATTTTGGAGGCTTATAAACACTACCATCGTATCAGAAATCAAGATAATCATCTGAATCCTGGGAACGAAGGTGGTAGCTAAAGTGTTCGATGAGTTACATGAATTTATTTCCAAGTCCGAGAACCAGGCACCAGGTTGGTGTGCGGGCTTCCGGTTCCCTGACTAAGCAGCAACCAGGCTAAAAGGCCCCCCCGGATGTTCAGATGACGTGCAATTACGACGGTAAGTAAGAAACTAGGAACTTTTACACTTTATATCGAATGCACACATTGGTTGATGAGAATATTTCCCCCCCCGCAAAGAGTCGAATTTCGATGCTGGACATGCTAATTGGTGGGCCTGTTCCTGTGCCTGGTTTGAGCCCTAACAGCAACACTTGTTCGCCTTAATTAGACGTTGCGCGTTGGATCAACACCTGTGCGAGAGATGTTGTGGTGGTGCGTCCAAACACTATTAACGTGCCAGCAACGGCCAATTGCGCTAGAGAATTCTGAACTGTCAGGGAACAAGAAGGCGAAGAAGTACAATGGACACTCGAAGAACCAGAACCCCGGAGATGTGGAGTGTGGAGACTGGGGTCAATTGCCCACACAGATCAAGACACCAACACACCACACTAGGACACGGGGGCTCTCCATCATCAACACACCAGAAGCCCCACCAAGTCGTGCACCCAACTAGGTTTTTGCTCATCTCGCTGGAGTCTAGCTGAAATTCGCAATACGAAGCATGCATATTTGGCTTTGCTGGCTGGGTGTGCCCGCACTTGACGTCAATTCTGAATTCTGGGGGTATCTCGAGAGGAGGAGCAAACAAACTCGGTGAAGGGAAGCAACTTCACCTCGTCGGTACACTCCATTGCTCCCCAAGTTTACAAAAGAGCCAATGTCTGCCCCCTTTATTCACACATAGAAGCATGGTTACTCATATTAACGATAAACACACTCAACGGGAGAATACAACATCGCACACATACACACAATGCGCTGGCCGTATATCATATCGTTGTTCTTCCTGCTCGGAGCATCGCTCTTGCTCTTTTTCAACATCCTCTGCGGTGCCACACAGCACGCACCATTGAACAAGTGGTACTGGCTCGAGGCTGACACCAGCTCAATCCCAGGCGCCAACCAAGTCACCAGATGGACGAACTACAACTCTTGTGGCGTCTCTGGCGGCCATAACTCCCAATGCTCATCCAAGAGCGCTGCATACCCAATGTCCCCAGTCTCCAACTTTGGCACTTCCCAGGGTATCCCATCCGGATTGTCATCCAAGCGTGGTGCGACTTACTACTTGTCCAAGGTTGGCTGGGCCTTCTTGCTCGTGGGACTCTTGTTCACCTTGCTTGCCGTGATTCCAGTGCTGGTTTCCCTCTGTGTCCCAAGCATGACTGCACTCAATGTCGGCACCGGTTTCTCCACCTCTGCTGCTCTTTTCTTCACTGCTCTCTCTGCTGCTTTACTTACTGCCGCATACGTCAAGGCTCGTAACGCATTCCGTAACGATGGCCACTCTGCCAAGGTGGGAAAGACCATGATGGCGTTCATCTGGACCTCTGTCTTCCTCTTGGCGTTGAGTTCCCTGATCTCTGGCGTTGGCTGTCTTGGAAACTTCATGGGCAATCGCAAGAAGAAGAGAAGAAGTGCCGATGGCTACGACTCGAGCTCCCACGAGACGTATGGAAACGACTACGATAATGAGAAGAGTGCCCAAGATCGTGGAAAGACTGGATTCTTTGGAAGAAAGAAGAACACTCAGACTGAGGATCTCGAGGATGTGGGTTATGCAGCTGGACTCGGTGCCTCTGGTGCCACCTCTGACTACACAAAGACCCGTGGTGTCACTACCAGAGGAATTGTTGATGACGATGACCACACTTACAACTCTGGCCACTCTGGTGTTGGAACAGGTGTCGCTGCAGGTACCGCTGGTGCTGCTGGTGTTGGTGCCATTGCTGCCTCTTCTGTGCCGCACAGAGATCCACAAACTGGTAAGTTGCAGTCCAAGTCCACTACTACTGGAACCAATGGTGAGAATCTGGATAACGTTGGATACGCTGCTGGCGTTGGTGCTAGTGGTGCAACTTCTGACTACACCAAGAACCGTGGTGGTGTGACTGGTGGTGCTTCTTCTTCTACTAAAGATCCAAAGACTGGTGAGACTCTTGACGAAGTCGCTTATGCTGCAGGATATGGTGCTTCTGGTGCTACATCTGATTACACTAAGAACAAGTCTGGCACTACTGGAACCACTGGAACCACTGGAACCACTGGAACCACTGGAACCACTGGAACCACTGGAACCACTGGAACCACTGGAACCACTGGAACCACTGGTTATGGAACCAACTCTGGTACAAAGTCTTCTTCTGGTTATGGTAGTGGTGCAGCTCTTGGTGCAGGTGCCGCTGCCGTTGGTGCAGGTACATATGGTGCCTCTGGCTCTGGATCTGGATACAAGGATACTTCCAACACTGGTAACAAGAAGGAACAAACCTCTTCTACTGGTGAGAAGCTTGATGATGTCTCTTATGCTGCTGGCTACGGTGCCTCTGGTGCTACTTCTGACTACACAAAGGGTAACTCTGCCACTGGACCTACAGGACAAGGTGTCTATGATTCTCGTGACTATGGTGCTGACTACACTTCCTCCAACAAGAATGCTTCTACCGGCAATGGTTCCCACATCCCAGCATCCCAGCCATATGACACTGAAGCTGCCGTTGGACAGGACTCCACTACTCCACAGAACAGAGGCTTCTTGGCTTCTGCCGCTGCTGCACTTGGTCTTGGTGGTGGTGCTGCCGCTGTTGCCTCTTCTGGCTCCAAGAATGACTACTCTGAAACCCCCGAGACTTCCCACTATGACTCTGCTGCCTCTTACAACCCAGACAACACCGATGCTGGTCGTGGTTCCACACGTGCCGGTTTGAATGCTCCAGCTGAGGCGAAGAGTGCCAACACCACTGAGAACAAGAGCACTGTGCTTCCAGTTGGATCTGCAAACAAGCACACCTCGACTGATCGTTATGGTAACACAAGCTCTGGTTATGAAACTGGTGTTCCTGACAATGCTGCCGTCTCTGCTGCCAATGCCTCTGCCGTTGGTGGAGTTTCCGCTGGTGGTGCCACTGCTTCCAATCCAAAGGGTTCATACAGAGCCGTGAAGGATGGTCCAGCTACTCGTGCTGAGGAAACTTATGGAAACTCTGTCGTGAACCAGGGAAAGACACACAAGGACTTGACCACTACACAAGGGTATGAGCCAACCTCGTACTACTCTCGTAACACTGGTGGTGAGGCTTCCAAGACTCGTGATGCTTCTGGTACTTATGCCTCTGCTGATCCTGAGACTGGTGAGACTCTTGATAGTGTTGCCTATGGTGCTGGATACGGTGCTTCTGGTGCTACTTCTGATGCCACTAAGGGCAAGTCATCTTCTGCTTATGGTTCTGGTACTACTTCTTCCAAGGATAAGACAAGCTCTAATGGTGTTGGTGCAGGTGTAGGTGCAGGTGCTGCCACTGCTGCTGCTGTTGGAACTGGTATTGCTGCTGCTTCTGGTAACAAGTCCAAGAACTCTACAACTTCCACATCCCAACCAGCTACTACTTCAACAACTAAAGGTGCTACTACCTCTTCTCCAACTTCAAAGACCCATGACTCCACAAAGGGACCAAACGGTGAAACTCTTGATGATGTTGCTTATGCTGCCGGTTATGGTGCATCTGGTGCTACTTCGGATGTCACAAAGAAGGAGAACAAGAGAAAGTCTGGTGGTATCACATCCTGGTTTGGCGTTAAGAACAAGAGAGACTCGAATGCCTCTTCGGTGTATGATGACGAGCATGCAATCACTGGACAGACTGGAAAGCAGACTTCTTATGATACTGCCTCATCTTCGAAAAAGGGTCTCGGTGCTGCCCCTACTGGTGCTGCTGGTGCAACTGCACTTGCTGCTGGTACTTCAGACTACACCAAGAGGGACAAGGCTTCTGGTTCTGGTGTGACTTCCTCATCTACAGGTAAGGATGTCTCCTCTTCTACTGGTGCTCAAGGTGCTACTTCTTCTTCTACTGGTAAGGGTCTTTCTTCATCCACCAAGGGTCCAAATGGTGAGACTTTGGATGACGTTGCATATGCTGCTGCTCTTGGTGCCTCTGGTGCTACTTCTGACACCACCAAGAAGACTGGTATCTTTGGTTCTAAGGGCTCATCTGGTACATCTGGTGCTGAGACTGGTTCTGGTGCTTATGGATCAGGATCCACTACTGACAATTATGGTCATGATCAGTCATCTTATGGACAGAAGGACAAGTCTTCATCCGCTCATGACAAGTCCTATGACAAGTCTTATGACAAGTCTTATGAAAAGTCCTCGGCTAACTATGACAAGTCTACTTCTTCTGGTTCTGGAAAGACTGCTGCTGGAATTGCTGGAGTTTCTGGTGCTGCTGGTGTTGCTTCATCTGGTAAGTCCTCTGGTAAGACTGGTGACAAGTCGTCTTCTGCCTATGACAGTGCAACCTATGGTCACGATCAGAGCTCATACACCAATGACAAGAAGACCGCTTCGTCTGGTTATGACAAGTCCTCTGGTTATGACAAGTCCTCCGCTTATGACAAGTCCTCCAGTTCCAAGTCCAAGTCTGAAGACCCATACTCGTCGTACACCACAAAGGGTCTCGAGCACGCCAAGGTTGATCCATCTAAAAACAGAAACCCAATTGCCACAGGTGAAGCTTCTGGTTCTGTTTCCAAGCCACTGGGCACAGATGAGCAGACGCACAATGCCACATTTGAGTCAAACACTGGTGATAAGATGTTCAATGCACACAAGAGAGATGCCTCGTTGCCTGGTACGTTCCCTGCTGGTGGTGCCTCCACGATTGGTGAAGGGTATGGAGAGTCCCATTACACCACTGGAACTGGGTCTACAAGTGGGTATGGCACTACTTCCCAGCCAAGAACGTATAGCAAGGAGGGATTGAATGACGAGGAGGGTGGTGAGCATGAGCGTACTACTACTACTACTACTACTACTACGACTGGTGCTGAACAACCTGGATTGATCCAGCAGATTGTGGACACTGCCAAGAGTGTAATTTGATGTGGTTGTTTATCTATTTATCTGTTTGTTAATTTGAATGCTTGTTATTGATTGAAAGCTAAGCCAGAAGTAGAGATGTAAAGAGAAGTTTGTTGGTTGTATAGGTGTGAGCTGATGAGATCACGTGACCTGTAATACAAACGCGAGTTTCAAGATGCAAAAAAGATTGCGGTGTTGTTTACCAAAACTTGATCCTTCTCCGCAGCTTCCAATAACGATCAAACCACCTTCAAACCGCTCAGTATCACCGGATATTTGGAATCTCTGACCTCAGATTACCCATATCAGCACTTTTACCCTTGAAAGCACCAAAGAAGCTCTCACAATCCATAGATAAAACAACCACACAACCAACAAAGCACCCTTCCACCAGCAATGATCTCAACGGGGAACCTACAACTGGACTATGCCCTAGCATACACCGCTCAAATCCTCCTCATGATCCTTCGTAACATCACCACATCATTTAAATGGCTACTGGCGACATACCCAGACCTTGCCTCGCTTTTCCTCATCATCCTCGGTGTGAGCATCTCGTACTACATCCTCAGAAACTTGGTACGAATCATCTATAGCGTGATCATGACCACTATCAGACTATTAGTGGTGTGTGGAGTTATCTTTATTGGACTATGGGTGTACATGCGTGGATTTGAGAGGTTTGTGGGGGATTTCAATAAGATTGTGGACTTCACTGTGAATTATACGAATGATCCAAGTGAAGTTGATGAGAAGGTACAGGAGTATGGGAAGCATGCATGGAGTGCCCTTGGGATGATGCAGAGTTGGATTTCTCAACAGGAATGAATTTTACAAATTGTCTTTTGATGATGCTGGAATAGACGTGTACTATTACGTGGGTTCTTTTTTCAATTGCCGTTCTGTTTCAAGATTGGTAGTGGTTCACCCTTCTCCACCATGGTGGTGATCAACTCATAAACGACCTGTGAGGCAGCAGTGGCCGTTATTTCTGCATGATCATAAGGAGGAGACACCTCAACAACATCACCGCCAACCAAGTTCAAGTCCAATCCACGCAACAAGTACAGAACTTCTCTTGGTGCCATACCACCAGACTCTATGGTTCCTGTACCTGGAGCGAAACCTGGATCCATACAATCAACATCTAGGGAGATATACACCGGGTAGTTCTCTGGAATTCTCTCTTTGATATTTTGAATCACATTGTTCATGTCCGAAACACCATTGACCCAAGTATCATCTGTACTGAATCTGATCCATCCTTGACTTGAATCCTCATCACACATCCCCGTACCTGTGATACGAGCACGTAGTCCCACATGGACGTTATAATCTTCACTGATCAAACCTTCGTCCTGTGCCATCCAAAGCATCGAACCGTGTGTGAAATGGGTCTTTTCGGAGTCCCAATAGCCCTTCTTAGTTGAAGAGTTCCAAGTGTCCAGGTGGGCATCGAAATGGATCACAGCGATGCGGCCATACAACTTACGCAGAGCTCTCAGGTGTGGTAGGATGATCGAGTGGTCTCCTCCAAGTGCAATGTATCTTGGTGGGTGGGCATGATCCTTGGCAGACTGACGACGTAGCAACAACTCATCAAAAGCCTCTGTCATCTGATCCAGCGCCACTTCATTAGAAATTGGAGTCACTGGGATGTCTCCACAGTCCATCATCACGGCCCACTCTTCATATGGGTTATACCCAGCTCTCAAGTTGTATCCCCGCTTCTCAGACTGACGTTGTGATGCGTTTCTGATGGCTGCTGGTCCGAAACGAGCACCTGGACGATGTGAAGTTGCAGTGTCGAAGGGGACGCCGATGATGCCAATGTCGTACTTCTGCTCAGGTTCCAGAAGGGCATTGCATGTCTTGAAGTGGGCGAATGTCTGGATCCCAGCGAATCCTGGACCTGCTCCCCATTTGTCCTGGAGCGTGGCGTTGGGGTTCTTGTACGCCATTTTGTGTGGTTTGTTGTTTGTTGGCTGTTGGTTATGGTTTGATGGTTTGATGGTGGTAGGAAGACGTGAAGGGACGCCGGGCACCAGTTTATAGCACATTGGAGATAAGACGCGGGGGATTTCCCAGATGGAGATGGAGGAAAGACATGAGAAAGAGCAGTTCAACGTGGAGGTGACCTCCCCAGCGATGTGCAGAATCGAGTGTCTCCGGTTCCAGAAGTGGAAGGTGTGCCCAATTGGGGCATGTTGATAATTGGCTCTTGCAACTTCCCCCGGATGGCACCTCGGACGCCTCTCTCTTTTTGGCAGGTTTTTGGCAGTTGGGTGAGCATAGTGAGTTTCATAGAGAAAGTGTGTACCAAGTGCCCATTTTATTGACTTTTTGTTTGTCTCCTTGGCCTCTTATTCGCCTGAATTCCTGGTCTAATTGCACCAAGCACCATGCACCAAGCACCACACTATACCCAGTACAACAAAGCACCGCCAAAAACAGCCCACAGCAGCCAGCAAAAGCACCACGCAGATCTCCTGAGCCCACAGAAGCCAAAACAAGGATGAAATGGCACCACAAAACAACAAACAACCCAGCACAACAGCACAGAAGCACAGAAGCACCGCAAACCCGAAGAAGAAGGACCCTTATCAAGCCCCTTTCCCCTTCCGAAACAGGAAGCTTTCCCAACAGGGCCACACCAATACTCACAAACAGCACATTCACCATCGCTTCCCGCCGAAATTATGGGCTTTTCTGGGCATTTTTTGCACTTTATCAGAGCATCTTAATCAGATTCTCCTCTTTATGTAGAGCTCACTCTTTGTTCCGGTGCTTATCGCGTGTTTGTAGCACAAATAACAAAAATACAACGCCATGGCCCCCCCTCCCCGGATCTGTGTCACGTGACCGGGGATCTGTGATGTGCTGTTGATCGATCTCGAGAACCGGCCCACATCCCCCAATCGATAAGCTTATCAAGCTACAGCAACGAGCACCGGGGAACACCAGGGCCTTGGAGTATATAATACGTGTTCTCCCCTCCTCTTTGATAACTGATAACTGAGAGATTCACATGTGTTAGCACAGCATCAACAACAGAACTACACAGATGTCAGAGAAAGACCTGATTGGCTCCTCGGTGAGTCCCGTCAGCATCGGTATCAACGACGACGTCCTGGCCACCATCACCAGCGCCAACGGAGAGAAGGTCGTGATTGACAAGAACGTGGACGAGGCCATGGGGCTGGCGATGGAGCACAAGGTCGACTTCGACGAGGAGATGGACAAGAAGCTGCTGAGAAAGATCGATCTGATTGTGATGCCCACAATGATGCTGTTGAACGTTGTGATGTTCATGGATAAGAGTTCCTTGAGTACATCTGCTATCTTGGGTATCAGAAAGGACATCGGTATGGATGGTGACCAATACTCTTGGTCCTCCTCGGCTTTCTACTTCGGATACTTGATCTTTGAACTCCCAGCCAGTTTGCTGTTGACCAAGTTCCCACTGATCAAGACTCTGTGCTGCTTTGCATTCATCTGGTCCTTGCTCTTGATCCTTCATGGAACCGTCAAGTCCTACGTCCCATTCATGGTGCTCAGAGTGCTGCTCGGTATGTTCGAATCCTCCATCAACCCAGGTTTGGTCATGGTCACTGGTCAGTACTACAGAGTCAACGAGCAGTTCTTGAGAACAACGTGCTGGTTCTGTGCTAATGGTCTTGCTGTCATCCTCATGAACTGTATCGGTTACTCGATGGTTCGTTACCAGGACACTTACTCAGTGGAGCCATGGAGACTCAACTTCTACATCATTGGATCCATCTCTATGGTCGTTGTACTCTTTGTATTAATCGTGCTTCCTGATGACCCTTCAAAGGCAAGATTCCTCAACGATGAAGAGAAGGCTAGACTTGTGGAACGTTTGAGAGTCAATCAGGCTGGATTTGGTTCTAAGAAGGTCAAGATGTATCAGATCAAAGAGGCATTGTTTGATGTTGTCAGTTGGTATTACTTCTGGTATGGTGTCTCCTCTGATATCCCATCTGGTGCCCTTGGTTCATTCGGTTCCATCTTGCTTAACGAAGATTTCGGGTTCTCTACACAAGAGGCAATGCTCATGAAGATGCCCAGTGGCGCAGTTGAACTCGTTGGTTGTACGGTAATGGTTTGGGGTTTACAGAAAATCTGGGATTCAAGAATGTTCATCTCCGTCTTCTCCACCATCATATGTATCGTGGCTGCCTGTATGTTGGCATTTGCAAGTGATAGCAAATCTGCAAGATTGGCAGGTTTCTACCTCCAGAGCTTCAACCCAATCAGTATGATCCAATGTCTCTCGTGCTTCTCGAGTAACACTGGTGGTACCACGAAGAAGGCCACCATGAATGCCATCTTCCTAATCGGTTACTCTGCAGGTTTGATCGTTGGTCCACAGACTTTTATCGATTCACAGGCCCCAGGGTATGCTGGTGGTAAAGTTGCCATTGTTGTGTCTTATTCTGCAAGTTTGGTGTTCTTGTTGTTGATCTGGTATGAGTACTGGCGCAGAAATGTTAACAACAGGAAGAAACTCGAGGAGAACCCAGAGATCTTGGAACAGGCTAAGAGATTGGGAAACATCGAGTTTGCGGATCTCACTGATAAGGAGAACCCACTCTTCGTTTATGACATTTGAAATTTTTGTTGCGCAACTGCTTATATACATAGCCTCTCTTTTTTTGTTAATTTCACAGGTATAATGCTTTAACTCCCTTCACTTCCTAGTTTCTTTGTGCTACGCATGACTCATTTGGTTTTTCATCAATGCAACGTAAAATATTTATTAATCAGAGGATGAACTCACCAGTGGTAGCCAACATAACCTCTGCAACATCAGCTCTAACACCCTCCTCAGCCTGTTTCTTCATACACTCCCTCAACAAACATAACGCCTTTTGGATCTGTACACCCCATCCAAGGGCATCATACTCTGCCAGCTCTCTTTCCACCCATGCCTGATAGATAGAATCCGTGGTCTCAATACCAGCAATCAGCAGGGGGAATGGCCATAGTTGTGAACCAGGGAATGGTCCATGCCTTATTGAGTTCAAAACTGTAGCGATCTTGATGATCTCCGTTGCGGCTTTTTGTGAATGATCATTGGTTCTGATAGTAGGTTGGATCACTCTATCGAACAAGATCACTGATGAATAGGCTAAACTCTTGCATATCAGTGTAGTGGCTTGTACGTTGAGTCTTGTACCTTCTCTCTGTTTGTTCAATGTGTCGTAGAACTCCTCAGTCTCACGCACTAGGTCATCGATCTCCACTCTCAATGAATCAGAATCAAACTCCGTGGAGTTCCCACATTGGTTCAACCAATTTCTCAATCTCACGATACGACCAATGCTCATCACATTTCTCATTGTAATCACCAATATATGGTCAATCAACCGATCATCATGTACAAGACTCTCAGGGTATCCTGCCCCAAATGATTCACTTGCAAAACCCTCCGTGAACCTTGCAATCTCCGATGCCTGTTTACTGTACACTTTCGACGTGGTCAGATACTCAATGTTTGAATCTCTTCCTGGTTTCTTAGACGTTGGTGTGACATAATCTGGGAAGCTGATGTTTCCAGAGAACAACGAAGACCTGATATCAATGTGCAACAAGAAGTACAAGATCTGATATCCATACGGTGTAAGTTTCGTTCTTGAAGATGGATCAGTACTCTCAGATAAGAACTGTCCAATGTGTAACTTGGACCAAACGTGTCTCAAGATGTCCTTAGCGTGCCTTGTACCAATTTCAATATCGAACAACAAGAGAAACAGACAAGTAGTGAGCAACAGATCAACAGAGACTTTCCCCCCGGCAAACTCCTCACTCATCACCACGGTCAATGCATCTGCAAAATATTGATGTGCTCTGTCTTGTGATGTGCCATTCATCTGTGCCATATGTATCGAGGTCCATGCCAATATCGAGTTCTTCAAAGGGAGGTATTGACATGCCAATCTGTTCCCAATGTATGAGTAGATGTTCCACTCGGGTGATTTGAGCGTATAAAAGCGACACATCGTGCTTGAGTAGTACATGATCAATTTGAACTCGTTGTGTTCCGTATACTCTGACACAGCACCAAGGTCATTCGAAGCTTCAATTTTGGGTGTCTCCACATTCCGCACCAGTGGTTGGTCCAGCACAGAGGTGTTGATGCCGTTGTTGTTGTTGTCGTTGAAGTTGAAGTCCTCCACCAGCGTCTGTTCTAGGCCCTGGAATCCATAACTCGCGGGCGACCTGATGAGCATGGGCATCTCCTGCTCGAATATCAACGGCATGTTCAAGATCTGCTCGTAGTTGATATCTGTGTCATCATCAGGAACCTGGTCTCTGCGTCGTTTCTGCCGTGTGCTGAACACTGATGTCCCGGGGATCCCTCGCCGTCCGTTCTGGAGCAGCTGGATCGTCTCCGAGGTCTGGTCCACGAACTTGATCTTCTTGTAGGACTTGTCCTTCTCCTTCTTCTCCTTCTCCTTGGCCATGCTCACTGCTCTCTATTTTGCGGGTGTTTATAGTGGAAAGTGGAGGAAAATGGTGGAGATAAAGCGCTTTATCGAGAGATCTCAGTTTCGCCGCGGGACTTATCAGTCACGTGACTTGCACATGCCCCTCCTTACGTAATCAGCACAGCCGCTCGGATCAACCGGCAAAGCGAACCGGCGAAACCAGCAGAAACACCAACACCAAAAACAACCACCAAACCCCCTCCTGAAATACTTTTTGAAGGGGCAGAATTCTTCGAGCAGGAGAGAGAGAGAGACACTTGATAGAGTGAGAAGAAGGAAGAACAATGGTCAAGGACACAGAGTACTACGACATCCTGGGCGTCTCGCCAGAGGCCACCGCCGCGGAGATCAAGAAGGCATACCGTAAGAAAGCCATGCAAACACACCCAGACAAGCATCCAAATGATCCAACTGCCGCAGCGAAGTTCCAAGAAGTCGGAGAGGCATACCAAGTCTTGAGTGATGAATCGTTAAGGAGCAGATACGATGAGTTTGGTAAAGAGGAGGCTGTTCCTGAAGCTGGATTCGAAGATCCAGCGGAGTTCTTCACGGAGATGTTTGGTGGTGAGGCGTTCAAGGATTGGATCGGGGAGCTTAGTATGTTGAAGGATATGACTCAGACTGCTGATATCTTGTCCAAAGAAGAGGCTGAAGGTGAAGCTGGGAAGGAGAGTGCTTCTGAGAGTACTGATGTGTTGCATAATGATGCAAAGAAGAAGGATGATGTCACAACTTCGAGTACCTCATCAACGGCGACGGGAACACCGGGGAAGCCATCTATGAAGATCACAAAGGAGCAACGTGAGGAGCTTGAACAGTTGAGAATTCAAAAGAAAGAGGAACGTAAGAAACGCGTTGATGATCTCTCCTCGAAACTCCAAGACAGACTCTTAAAGCTTGTCACTGCATCACAATCTAGTGCCGATCTCGAGAGATTCAAATCGACTTTGAAGAAGGAGATCGATGACTTGAAGATGGAATCTTTTGGTTTGGAACTGCTTCATACAATTGGTAAAGTGTACCATACGAAAGGAAGTGCATATTTGAGATCACAAAAGACATTTGGTATATCCAAGATCTTCTCCTCAGTGAAGCAAAAGGGATCCACGGCAAAAGGTGCATGGAACATTCTTTCCACTGCAATGGATGCACAAACCTCAATGGGTGAGATGATGAAGGCCCAAGAAGAAGGAGAGCTAGATGATTACCAAAAAGCCGAGTTTGAACGTAAGATGACTGGTAAATTCGTCGCCACGGCATGGGTCTCTTCTAAATTTGAAGTTCAAGGTGTATTAAGAGATGTTTGTGATCGTGTGCTTAGTGATAAGTCTCTTGGATCTAAGGAGAGAACAGCAAGGGCTCAGGCATTGGTGCTTTTGGGTAATGAGTTTATCAAGGCACAGAGAACTAATGAGGAGGATGATGAGGTTAGAATGTTTGAAGAGTTGATGTATGAGGCTACGGATAAGAAGAAGAAGGGTAAGAAGGCCAAAAAATGAAGATGATCAATAGCTTGATCTTTAATTGGAGTGTTTTTTTTCCAGGAGTCCCCTTTTTTTGCTGTCTACTGCATATATAATCTGAAGCTACCTAATCGTGTTCTTGTGGTGTAGATGAGCTTCGATGCTGTTCGGTCTGGACGAGCACGTGGGAATTTCGGCGAAAAAAGCTCATCACGTGACTCTGCATCACGTGACTGAAAACTCCGGGGGAAAATTAATTTCCGGGGCCGCTCCACAACTTGTGAGGAGACAACCCGATGTGAACATTAATGGGCCATTGCGCAGTGTTTCTACAAGTTACGAGGTCAATGGCCCGATTCCCCCAAACTCCAGGACACAGTTATGCGGTACACAACTTGTGATTTAGTTCCAAAGGCAGGAGCGGCTTGGGACTTTGGATTGGATCTTATCACCCAGCTTGCAGAAGCCCTTATCGATCTCTCCAGCTTCCACGGAAGTATACCGTACTTCTGTGCAGAAACCCCCAGATCTGAGAGGGAGGTTGAAGGGAGCCTGGATCAAATACGAAGTATATGTACTCCGGTACACACCTTACATCCAGTCCGTGATATGAGTTTGGGACGAGTGGTTTTGGAAGTTTCCACACACCTCAGATCTGGCATCACCCACCTCATGTTTTAGCACCGCCTGTTTCTACAAGCTTCTCCAGATAGACTCCACGCTACCAAAGTTTGGAAACTTGGGAGACAGTATATATACGCTTGCCCACCGTAGAATCCATACCTCCATGCAAATGACGTGACGCCCTGACTCCACACTCCGACTCTTTCCCCATGGGCATAGGAGAACACCCCCTAGGAGGATCAGCACCCCGCATGCAGCTAACAGAAGCCTCTGTTTCCACGGAAGAGCTGTGCAACTTGTGTAAGATGTGCAAACTGCCAGCAAAAACTTCTGGTCCCTGTCTCCCCTGTCACGTCTTCGAACCTCGTAATTTGTTCGCTTTCTGGTCTTCTGGTGGGAGCGAGGGCTGAGTAGTAATAGTAGTACTGTGGCTGCCTGGTGGGGATAAGGGCCCCTAATTGACGGTTGTCAGGACCATACCACGCTAATGCTTGTAATAGTATTGACGGCCACTCAACCAGGTACGCCCAAGGGGATTACGCTGGACTATATACAGTTGTTAAGGAGAGGGCCGGTACCTTTAGGCTCGCGTACCCAGCTTGTCCACAGGTCCAGATTCTTCTGCCACAGCCACTGAAGCACAGGTGACTGGACCCTCTGGCTGAGCTCCCCCACAGCAACTTCCACCTCCCAGACACACACATCCCATAGACGAGAGGACAATTAGGACACCCGCCTCGGGGAGAAGCTGTTTCCTTCGCCTTACATATGCCCTAGGACAAGCCCGGGGAGGCCCAGACATCAGACATTCCCAGCTCGAACACCGGAGGCTGGAGAAGCAGCAGCAGAAGCACCACCACCACCAGCACCACCGGCAACAGGAAAGCAGCTATGTGTGTGGGAGGTATGGGTGTATGTGCGCACTATGGAGGCCCCACAGTGTATCAGCCCACACCCGGCAAGTTTTGCTCTGTGCTACCCTTGTTCGCTGGTTCGTAATTCACCCCCACCCCTGCTGGCCGTCCCTTGGGGAATGGGGAATGGTGTTGGGCAGGGGGGAATTGGTAAGCGTGTATCCCACTATATCCACCAGGGGCTAGCCCAGTGTCTGAGGAGGTCTCTATTGTCTGTTAGCGAGACACAGCTACGTATGTATTCCAGTTTTCATCGACCGTTGGCGTGGTGCATAGGACAATAGGTCTCTCCCCCAGATATATACGCACACACGCCCTTTGTGTTTGACGTGCTGCCTCGTCCCGTACGTAACAAGAAGAACGTTAATAAAATTTAAATTCTAAAGAGCAGCTGGAAAGTACAGGGGGCCAGTTTATAGACCTACATACATACATACATGTGTGTCTATCGAAGAAGAAAGAAGGAAGAAGCACTCTGCACATGTGTATAAGTACTACCAACAGCACATGAGCTGCACTAATTCGTACACCAAACTCACCCAAGCAAGATCCACAACAGACCCAATTGGGAGTAATGAGTGTTCTATATATATACCCTCTCACACACTCCACACACCCTTCCAGACTTTATCATAGCCCCGCGGTATGCCCACATGTCTCATCACTTATATCACTCCAACTTCTATATGTATACCCACGTATACCCATAGGCCAAACGAGCCCCCATAGTACACAGAACTAGCCCCAGGTGCATATGATCTCATAGTTGCTGCTGGGACACGTAGACAAGAAGACGATCTGGTCCAACCTGTTGCCTCTGTCCCCTTTGTTGAACATGCGATACCGTGACACAAGGAGGGAAGAGGCGCCGTGATCCGTGTGGGGCTGGTTCAAGGTTGGAAGCCACGGTTCCCGGAAGGTGGAGTGAGCTCAGGTGTAGAGTTGTAGGGCATTGTTTGATGTATTTGAGTTCATGTGCTGCTTGGTATACGGGCCGGATGTCTGTGTGATGGGTGTATGGAGTCCAGGCCTGGGTTTGGTGGTTGTCGTGGGTTGGTATGTATGGGCGTCCTTGGGATCGTGGCCCTTGGCGGTTATCGGGGCTAGGGTGTGTGTTGTGTGGATATGACGGTGAATGGACTAGTTGGATATACTAATAGGGTGCTAGGGAGATTGTGTTGGGTATATACATGATATCATGACCTGTCATTAAAATTAACCTAGCTAGTATCGTATCATCACCAGCTCTCTTCTTTCCCTGCTCCTTCCCCTTTTTTGTTTTGTGATCAAAATCCAAATTATTAGTCAAAAAATTCCCCAATAGTGTACACCATCTCTCTCTCTCTCTCTCTCTCTCTCTCTCTATATATATATATATATGACATGAATATAAAACAACTGCTTTCTTTCTCTTTTCCTTCTTCTCTTTTTCAATATCTCTCTATCAAACTTTTTGTGTTGGTGCGTAGTCTCTTGGAACGTCAAACCTGTTGATGCTCCTCACCATACCCACCATGAGTACCTTGACCCTCAGCACTCTGCTGTGGCTGTTGATGATGATGATGTTCAGTAGCAGCACCATATCCATGTGCACCACTCTGATCAGCAAGCATGTAATATCCTCTATGCCCTTTATGAACAACCCATTTCCCCTGAAGATCCTTACACTCCCATGCCCCATCTCTAGAACTCAAGACATGATCAAGCCAATTCCCAGCACTCATCCTTGCTCCACATCCACACCATCCAATGAATCTCAACTTCTCTCCCAATCCATTCAACTTCTTAACCTCTTCATTAGCGAACTTGAAATGATAATGAAGGAGATGCTTCTTGAAATCGTACTGTCTGTTGAAAAACCCAGTCTTATGAGAGCAGTAATCACGTGGATATATGCATTGGAACCTTGACACACTTTCATGGATCCTCATGTGTCTTGAAAGATCTCTAGAGATGGATCGACCACATATGGTACACGTTTGACGAATCACAGCGAGTTTGGAATGCTTTCTAGGTGTATGTTCAGATGTGGATTGTGAAAAATCTGATGATGAAGAACGACGCTTTGGGGCGTTTGGAGTGGTGTTGGCCGATGCAGTGTGTGGGGCAACTGGTTGGTAGTAAAAGTGATGTGGAGAAGTGCCTGTTTGGTATGGAAGTTCTGGGACACCTTGTAGATGTTGTGGGCCTGAGGGGGTGGCTGTTGTAGTGGAAGGTTGTAAACCAGACGTTGTAGTAGCACCTCGCATAATGGGCATCTGCAATGCTTGAAGATGTGGCATTGGCTGGACTTCATGATGTATACTTGATCTTTGAGAAACAATTCGATCTCTTGGAGTCAGTGGTACTTGTTGTTGTGGCGTGGGCTGTTGTGGAGTATGCTGCTGAGATGATAATGATGGTGCAACGTGTTCATGTGACTGTTGTACTGGCGGTAACTGCTGAGTTGGCTGTGGGAGTGGTAGAGAGGACTGCAATGGCTGTGCAGATGGTTGATGATGATGATGATGATGATGATGCTGATGCTGATGCAACTGGTGTTGCAATTGAGGCTGTTGTTGCATCTCAGACAATGGCAAAGTTGGTGCAACTCGTGCCTGTTGACCTGGCGGCATCATGGTCTGTGGCTGATATGTCCTTGAACCAGCCTGGAATTGTGATGGATACTCTCCCTGATGATGATGCATCTGCTCATGGTCACCACCATTCTCATTCTCAGGCCCAGGGCGTAGTTGATGATCCATAGAGGTCGTTGGTATAGACTGCTCAGGCTGTGATCGTGCAGCTTGGAACTTCTGAGACTGTGGTGGAGGTGGATCAAGGAATGGAGGTGGTGCTTTGGCAGATTGGAAGTACAGCGGCTCAAATGGAGGCACCTGGAGATGATCTGAGCTCCTCTGTCCAGATCGACGTGGATCGTAGTATGAAGGCGTGGAGAAGCTCCTCTGCTGTTGATAATGCGGTGTCTGAGTCTGTGGAGGAGGAGGAGGAGGTGGTGGTGGTGGTGCATTGTAACCCTGCACAGGCATCGGCTGCTGCTGTTGTGGGTATGGAAGCATCTGGGGATGTGATGCTGGAGGAACAGCTGTAGTACCTCGCGGAGCTTGGCCCATTGGCTGCTGCGCAAATGCTGGTGGTGGCAGTGGTTGTTGTTGTTGCTGCTGTGGTGATGGCTGATGCTGCTGTGGAGCATACCCAGTCTGGACCGGCGGCTGTTGCATCTGTTGATGAGGCGGTTGGTATGACTGGTATGCCTGCTGCTGTGGGTATTGGTACTGCGGGTACTGCTGCTGTTGTAGAGCCTGTTGCTGTTGTGGAAGCTGCTGCTGGAATTGAGGAGGAGGAGGAGGAGGAGGGGGCAGCTGAGACTGTGAAGAGCCATGCCTCGATGGCGGGTACGTGACAGAGGACGTTGGCGTCGATGCCTGGTGGGAGAAGCTGGATCCCTGGGACGGGTAGTACGTGAAACTGGGCCTGGCGCTCAAGGAGTGGGAGCTGTGAGAGTGTGCTGAGTGGCGGTAGTTGTGGTTCTGGTATGCTCCTGGCTGGTGCTCTGGAGAAGCTGGCATTGTCGCTGTTGTTGGAGCAGCAGCTTGCACTGGCGGGGGGTCGAAAGAACGCAGTGGGCCCACCAATGCCGGAGCCACTGGGGGTGCCACCAGCACAGAGGGGTAGGAGGTCTCCTGGATCTGCCATTGGGGGTGTGCCTGTGTTTGTGCGGGCTGTTGTGCGTGTGGCTCCCCGTCTAGGTGTCCCGAGTGCGTGCTGAAAGGGTGGTCCCGTGAGCCCATGGCTGGGGACGCTGAGCTGAGCTGGGGAGGTGAAATGGAGTGTGCGGTTGGGGAGGGCGGATGGAGGGGCAGCACTGGCAGCACTCAGAGGGGCATCAGGACCTGGCTGGCTGACTGGCTGGTTGTGATTGTTGGTGTCGATGCTGATGCGGTGGGAGGGGGAAACGAGATCGGGGGCAAGACAGGGAGGGGGGCAGGCACACGAGAAACTTTTCAAAGGGACCTCTTTTGCTATATATGCCTCCAGGCTCCCAGGCAGGCAGGGAGGCAGGGCCAGGCAGGATGGCACCGTAGGGGATCTGGAACTGCGATGGCTGGAGCCTGGGAGGAGAATCTGAGAATATGGGATTCTGGGAACCGAGATCGCGCGCAGTGGCACAGCTCTGGCGGGCTGCGTGCCGGAGCGTGCACACCACAACTTCCTTCTCTGCTTCTTCCAGCAACCCAGCTTCGGAGCGTTCTGGGCAGCCCTTGGAGAGCTCTGGAGCCACCCAGCTGGAGCCACCCCCGCAAGTTGCAACTTCCCGCGATCGCTCCCACTGGCTATCTGTGCGTCTGTCCACATAATAGCGCGGCAGCCGGACGCATGGGACAAATCCGCCGTGACAAAGCTCGTGCAGCCCCCGTGCGGATTTGTGCAGCTTCCGCCGAGGGCCGGGACATGTCACGTGCCCTCATGGATGTCGACGAGCTGGAGATTGGAAGAGTTGGGCGAGGAGTCAGAGGAAGCTTCTGTTACGTATCACCCTGCGTAAAAGGCGACACATATACGCCAAAGTCCAGCCCATTGAGCACAGAGGGTAAACTGGTGGTGGGTGCGCTACTCCAATGACATAAGTGGCACTACCCACCGATCTTAGCCGAGGATGTCGGTGAGCTGTAGATAATCTCTCGCGTACGCCATGGCACATACCCTTTAGCCTCGCTCTTACTTCACCGTTGCTAATGGCAGGTTCAACGTTGCAACGGCACGGTAGTTGTCGGCCATGATCACATCCCGCTTACGCCGGAGGTGCAGACTTTGCTGGTCGCTCTCCAATTAATAATTGGTCCTCCATATGGCCCCTGCCTATGGCTCCAAGAAGTTTGAAGCCTCACAGCAAGTAGACCGCAAGCTGGGGAAACTTCTCGATCTCGTTTCTCGCTTCCATGCAGGCTTGAAAGTTGGAAGTATGGAAGCTTTGTTTTGTGCTAGCGACTTCAATCAGGTGCTTGGCGACCTGGGGAGCAGCCTCTACGTTACGTACGTATAGACCACAATTGCAGAGCCTGCCTGCCTTGCAAAGTTTACCATTGACCATGGTACAATTCCCCTCGAGTTCCACTTCTCGAGCTCAATTGCAGCCCCTTGTTTGATCGCCACATCATTTCTCTCACAACCTTCTCTAATGATCGACGATCTGACCAGCTTGGTCAAAGATAAATTTAGGCATATAGCAACGAGTTGTCGTGAGATCCGAGTTACAAAAAAGCTGGAGCTGCCTGCGCCTCATAGTCATGGGCGCACCTGCAGCACACGACGTGAATATTTATCCGAAAGAGCCAATAAACTCGCGTAGATCTGGGTAATTAAACAACTGCCTTTGAGAGGTAGCATGACAACGTAGCAGCCACTCACAACGGACTGTTGTATGGTTTGACTGGTAGAGCTATGTGTGCGATCCGTGAATGGGCCCAGGGGGGAACCCTCGAAGCTCCAAGCCCCCACATATGCCACATCTGACATGACATGAGCTCGAGTGCAGCGTACGCGTCGGTGGACGGACATGTCGAACAATAGAAATTTGGATTTCCCGAGAATTTCTTGCAGCGGGAGCCCTAGCAACGTGTCCCAATTTTTTTTTATTTTTATTTTTATTTTTTTTAGAGAAAAAGCGCCAACTTCCGATTCTCGAAACTTTTCCACAGTGAAAAATTCCGATTTTTTTTTAAAAAAAAAGTTGTGTGGTCCCGCGCCAACTTCTGGAAGCTGCGAAGCTGAAAACAGATGAGGATCGCTCTCCCATGGTGAGGCTGAAGGATGAGAGTACATGGGCGTGTGCCAACTTCTCACAAACACCACATATGGATCATGGCGGGGTGAGACACCAATACACAAAAACGCCTTTGGCCATCGATCCAAATTTCACGTTCACAGTTCAGATCAATTGAATATAAATTGTGGTGGTTGACTCCGGAGGTGCAGAGATCTTGGGGTGGTAACTCCTGTAAGGCCGCGTAGCTGGCTCCAGCAATTTCAAGATTCATATATGCGCATGCTCCCTCCCCAACAAAGAAGCACAGCCTCCATACATGAGATAATGCTATACCCAGGAGACACGGTATAGAGTCCAGAACACCACTCTTGCGCTTAAACACCTCAATTGACTCGGATGTTGAAGATCTAGCATGGCTGAAAAGTCTATAACCTAGAGCTCTCATCGGCTCTCGGATCAATTGTTCTGTTTCACCATGAACATAGAAGGTAAAGAGGTGTCCGCGGCATAGATCAAGGCGTGTCTGAGACTTTTACCTCTCACCATCAAACATTTCTCTTGGATCAAAGCGTATACGCTGAGCCCCGCCCAGATATTGCCGTCTATGTCCGTGAGGTGGTGGGGAGGGGGGGCCAGGTGCTAAGGCGTTCTCTTGGAGTCTATGTATGGAGCAGCAGAGACAAAGAGAGGAATTTGGGTATGTTTACAGGTTCTAGATGTGGTATTATTGTGGTATTTGACTACTCCTCATCCTTCAAAAAGAACCATTGAGCAATGGTTGAGTAGCTATCAAAGCTTTTGAGGATGGGTTCGTATTGCGGTCCCTGGTCACACAAAGACGACGACGCAAAGCTAAGGGAAAGCTCAATCGTATTTGTAGAAGTCCGACGTCTAGTCGGTACCTGTACTCCTGTGCTTCAAGGCATACGCTAGATCACCTAACTTTTCCAGCTTCGCCCCTCCTAATCTATATGAGAAGCAGCCTTCAACCGTGTGGGCGGCGGAGGAGTCGCCACAAAGCATCACGGAAACGCTCTGTTTAAGGAAATAGTCGAGAAAGCTTCGCTAGGCCTGCATACCATGCATACTTCTCTTCGTATACCGGCGCTGAGTGTGATATATGGGCATTCCATGCTCCACTTGATGAAGGTACAAGTGACTTAGAATGCACTCTTTTGGGTAAGTATATCGCTCGGGAGCCGATGGTGTTGATGGTTGCAACAGCGGGCCTGGAGGTGGTGGTGGAGGTGGTGGTGCTGGTGCTGCCGCTCCTGCTGCTGCTCGAGGCAAAGAGGTATGGACGCATATACGCCTTGACTATCCTGACTCTTGGACTAGATCAGAAGTTAGTTAGATTTTACCAACAGGCCCGATGAGCTTCTCCCACCGCTATGGGAATGTGCTACATTCTCTCCCAGCCCTATGTTCCAGTGCCAACAGTTGCACAAAGCAGAGAATTTATCTCTCCGGATCTAGCTCGACAGAGACGCACCCGCGTACAGTTGGTGGGAACCTGGAAGACGTGGATTTGTAATGCGACAGCCTCAGGGCAAAGTGCCCACACACATTTCACCGGAATTGTGACATTTGTGAGCTGTGAGATGTCCATGTCTACGGGGGGCTCTAAGCTCTTGCTGGTGAGCTCGCCAATTGCGTGGTTGTCCTGTGCTATTGCCAGGGATGTTGACCCTTCCACATCTTAAAGCCCATCGACACGCAGCGCCGGTTACATCATATCCCATCGCCGAGTTCTTGGCTCGATGCAAAAAATTCAGGGTCCCGATGCTGGAAGACACAAGAACACACCTCTTTTGCTCGTGTAATTGACCACCAATTGATATAATTGATGCTCTCTTTACGGGGGCTTGAGTGTCCAGCAGCCATCTTTGTGCTGGATGTGCTGGGCGGGACATGAAGTGGCTGCTGCCGCAACTGCTGCTCGGTCGCCCGCCTGCCCGCTCAAGCCATGCCTCGAGGCTCAAGTGGAACACTCCTGATGACGCAAATACAATCAGGCCCCCATCATGTTCATTCTCCACTGCCCAACATTTGGCCTATAAGAGGTCTGTGTTGTGGAATATAAGATATGACTAAGGCACTGCCTCCGCCTCGAGAGTTATACTACAGCGGGTTCATGGCGGAGGTATCTACACGAGCTTTTTCACTGCATGACGGAAACGAAGATTCAAATCCATTGAACCCTCTCCAACAACCATTCAAATTCGAAAAAAAGAGACCACAGTACAAACAAGGTACTCGTCAAATAAAAGATCAGCATCTGTAACCAGCAGATGTTTACTGAATAGATCTCAATCTTGGAGTGTATGGCTCCTCCAAAAACTTAACCTCATCATCAGTCAACGTCAAGTTAGCACCAATAGTAAGCTCTTGGACCCTCTCAACCGATGAGACACCCACAATTGGCATTGCACCTTTAGCCAACACCCAAGCCATTGCAATTGCAGCCATTGGCACCTGTCTCTCCTTTGCCAACTTCTCCACCCTACCAATGATCTCAATGTCCGCAGCTTCAGATTTATCCTTCTTAGTGATGTTTCTTACCCAATTCGATGTTTGTTGTCTTGATGTGAGTTCCGACTCATCAAGTTCAGCAGGGACAGGTCTTGCCAACAATCCACCTGCAAGTGGTGCCCATGGGATCAATCCAACACCGGTCTTATCACAGAAATAGTTCAACTCATGCTCATCCTCTCTGCACACCAAACTGTATTGCGACTGCATGGAGATGAATTTGTGCCATCCATTCTTCTCAGCAACATTTTGGAGCATCACAAACTCGACAGCTCTCATTGTGGAGGCACCAAGGTATCTCGTGTATCCCTGTTCCACGACATCATTCAATCCTCTCATAGTCTCCTCCATTGGCGTTGAATGGTCAAATCGATGGATCTGATAGACATCCATATACGTACCCAATCTCTCCACAGAGTTCTTTGCAGCATCCATGATGTGCTTTCTGCTCAATCCTTGACAATTGATGAATTCGATCTCATCCAATGCACTCCATCCCTCTTTACCGCGCTTGATCATCAAATCTTCCAAATCCTCATCCACTGGATTGAACAACTTGTTCAGGATGACAATCTTATCACGTTTGATATTGAATTTTTTGATCCACTTACCCAAGACGCGCTCACTGAATCCATTGGAGTAGATATCTGCAGTGTCAAAAGTACGAATTCCCAACTCGTACGCCTTGTTAAGGATGGCAAACACTTCGTCTTCATCTTCCAGGAACCATCCTTGCATTGACTTCTTACCAAATGACATGCATCCGATAATCACGTTGGAGATCTTGAGTCCTGAAGAGCCAAGGTTGGCCCATGGGACGACTGGTTGGGTGCTCATTGCTGTGTGTGGCTGTTCGTTTATAGGTGGAGGTGGTGTGTCAATTGGGGTATCGTAGGCGAGGTGGGGCACTAGACGGATATCAATTGGACTTTTGCACTGAGGAGTTGCTGAAGGAAGCAATTGAAGGAGAGCAGCTCGTATTTATACAGGCTGTATCCTATCATAAGTCCCGTAGGAGTTGGAGCTGTTGCAGCGATAATTGGTGCAGCAGCAGCGTAAGCCGGCGGAATGAGGCTGCGAAAAACCGATCACGTGATAGCTTGGTGCGGGGTCGACGGCTGAAAAGATCAAAAACAGCCCAGCGGAATCGAACGCGCGATATTTGCAGTGTGAAAGGCGCTGGTGGCCAGGTGGGATCTGGACCTTGGAGCTGGGCTGAGGGAGATGGAGATCATCGGGGGGAGGGGGAACTTGCACAGGTGTGGAGCGTTAAGGTTGGCAATCAACAAAGGCTATGCCTGGCTGCTTAGGTGAGACACTAGTCAATGAGCATTAGTGCATCACGCTATAATTCTGCCTTGACTCAAAGGATATCATAAGCTTGATCAATGAGAGACTTCACTGATAAGAACACACATGGAGTACTCAGCCACAAGCTCAACATCCATGGGACATGCACGGCAAGGAGAACCACTCAAGTTTTACAACCACATACGTTTAAATTTCCACTTTTATTGACACTGAGCCCAGACTGTTTACATAGGCTGCACCGCCCCTCAGAGACAACAGGGGTTCACTCGCAGATTTCCAGGCGGACGATCTCCGTAGTCCACCGAACACCGACAGACACTCCCCCGCCCTACCCCATACAGTAAAGTCCGTGCGGGATTTTGAGGTCCCCTTGATTACTTACCAAGGTGGTGATACTTTATGCTCATGCCTCGTTCCCATACATGGTAGATAGTGGTATTCATGGGTCCATGATGGGACTACAGGAACAGGGACAATACACGAGCGCTACTATGATAGCCATGGTGCAGCACCCAACGTTGCTCTCCGTTTCACCGCATATGACAAAGAGGAACTTCCAACTGACCAGTTCTCCTCTGGCCCGCTTTGACACATAGCTATCTACGCTCAGGATCCAGCGATATAGCAAGTGTATATGACATGCATCCATGCAGCAATGGTGTTGCTAGAAGTACAGACAGTGTGTTTGAGATCAAGTGGCCTCCAAAGGCATAGTTGATTGATCAGCTAGAGTTGTCTCAAAGCATATGGGGACAGGAACTCCATATATAGTTTTGAGCCAAACTCTGGGTCCAATAGGGCGGGTACTGGGTGTCCCCAATTATTGTGCCAAAGGTCAAAGGCCCTGAGCCAACCAACGTCGAGGCATCTTCACCGCGTAGAACCACGATTGCTGGTAAAAGTTGTAGTATACTCGGGAGTCCGGAAGATATATACGAGCTCCCACTAAAACCTGCAATTAATATTGAGCCACGAGAGCACAAGGAGTTCCAGATAGAATAGAAACCTTCAGGAACCAGAGCTCTCCTCCATCACACGGCAAGATAGAGTTTGTTGTTTCAACTTCTGGAGGTACACCACCAGCGCCAGGACCTTGGATCTTGGAACGATGCCCTGTGGTTAGCACTGCGCACGTCCACGCTCGATGGCGCGTATACCACTCCAGAAACATGTACTATACACGTGTAAGATGGTTCCATTGGCATTATACACGGTGGTTCTACTACCTAGTAGTGCTCTAAGATACGATAATTCGAGCTTGCTGTCGATTCTTCACTCAAATTAGGTGTCGTCGGAATAAGGTTATAGGCGCTGGAGCACGCTCACTTTAGGGCATTGTGCGGGGGGACACCAAAACACCAAAAATACTCCAGCTGTAGTAGCAAGGCATAGTAATTAGACCCAAGAGGATGAGCATTGAGATGCCCAGCGGGGTTTGTACTGGCTTTAGATTCGTCTTGAGAGATCTGCTGCCTCCCATGAACTGCTTGTTGAGTTGAAAGCTCCACAACGACAGACAGGGCAGCGTGAACATTCCCACTGCGTGCCCAAAGTTGGCTGTATTGGTACGTGTTAGATAGAGTGGTACCACTAGTAGTAGTTGGCGCACGTGGAAGGGGGATCTGGAAGCTGGTTCGGGTGCACGCGGGCTATTGTGGCATGCAGCTCCAGAGATCGCTTGCTTGGCAGGGTGCAGCACTCCGCATATATATGGGCCTCGGCTAGTATTCTCTCCCGAAACCATAGCCTGGAATTTAGTGTTGAACGCCGGGGGCACATGATGACTCCCAGTGTGCTATAAGTTGACTGGGTGTATGTCATTGAGTTGTTTTGAGCTCGTTCGTGTGTCTTTTCAGTGGTCCAGAAGAGCTCCAGCATGAGCGCGAGAAGCATTGTTCGAGCGACCCACCTCTGCAAAGCCTCGCTTCGAGACAATCTGTACCGTGGTTCATGACCCGTACTAGGTGAGTGACCTGGCTCGCCAAAGCGTAGATCGACAGTGTGTGGCGCGTATATAGCATGAGTAATTGTGTTCGCTCACCAGCTGTTCACCACTCTTGGCCCAACATGGCCCCATGTTTTACCAAATTGGATCTTTCCGCAAGCCGTGGGCAAATGCATGTGTTTGCAGCTCTTCTTGAGTTCAAATTGTGCGCGCAATTCCACCAAAAAGTAAGTTGTTATACACCCCATTGGTGCCTTAGAATATATGGACCCTTTTCTCTTTCTTTAACCAGCGGTCATAAGCTCTTTGGACCCTCTCCGTACGCTGGAATTCTCCCCCACAGAAGCGTGTCTGTGCAGTACGGGGTAAGTGCGATCTACCATGCATCAGGATAAGCATGACAGGCGGCCCAACCAAAATAACCAAGTACAATAAAAGGCGGGTGGTCTCGGGATATGGTGCAAACAGAGCCGTTGGTTCCCGTCTCAGGGGTTCGTATCCAGTGTTCGAGGTCACGTTAGCCACTCGCCTAGGTGGTGCCTTGTGGAGGAGGAGGAGTAGCTACGAGTGTACCACCACGACGAGTAATTGCAATGGCATCGAACGACAAGCCCCCATTCTCCGCGTGCTATTTCTATGAAACAATCCAGATCGCTGATCTGTGCCCCGTGCCCTTTTGCACCCCAGGCAGCGGTGGAGGAAGATTCAGGGACCCCCAAACTTCCGGAAAGGGGCACACGTAGCACTGTTCATGCAACCTTGAAACTTGGGCGACAGAGTTGTGCAGCCCCTCTCTCCTTTGTAAGCCCCAGCCACGAACCAAAGAAGCTTCGAGGTGGGCGGCACCAAAATCTTGATTTCGGTACTCCAGGAATCAAGGCAGCAAAATATGACCACGCTAATGTCTCACCAATGCTTTGCAGCTCTGTTTGTGTATCAGGGAGGGGAGTGTTGAGTCGATTTCTCACGACGGTGCTCTTTTTTTTTTCAACAACTCGATCTTTCACTGGATGCACTCTAAGCCCCAGGGCAGCATTACGCTCTTTCTGTTGCAAAATAGCGGCATCGCAGAGCCTTGCCTAAAACCTTTTTGCGGTTTAGAAAGTAGGCTCTAGCCTGAGGGATTTTTAGTGAACGTAGCTAGCGGTAACTTGAACGCATTATAGCTCAACGCGCTTACACCAGCTGCAGTCACGTGACCTCCGGGGCCAACTTACAGCTTTACACAAACTATGGCATGAAACCAGGTTGAGAAACACAGTTTCTTGAGTACGAATTCGGGTGAACAAGACAGCAAAGCTCTCATCTACATCATTGTCTGCCTTGAAGTGTCTCAGTCTAAGCCTCTGGGCCGCCATCGCGGTCCCGCTGTGGTATTATGAATTCTGGAACATGATCTCACCAAAAATTTAGCCTTCACTGCAACATCCCACAACATGTATGGCTTTTACCGTATGTGTTGCCAACAAGCGACCGCTCACACCCAAGAACAGAATAAGCTCACGGCCCAGATCTCGTATTCCCATGCAGTGTTGACTAACATTGCTGATGCAATCCCCAGTAGCTCACAAAGGCGCCCCATAGTCTTCACACTTCAGTCCGCTTAGCTCACTACCCAACTTGGCTCAAACCCTTCCCAACTGGGGACTCAGGACCGCTCTACATCAGTCAATTGTAGCGCTGGTGGAAGCGTATCGGGGAGTACTGAGTTGTGGAACGTGCATCAGGGACTATTCTCGCCTTGGGGCCTCTGCATGGTGTGTTGGGCGTCGAGGGAATTGGTGACTAGATGGGCTTTTATATAAGAGAACCCTGGGCGCCCCCACAGATCCACTGTTTTGTGGACTGTGTTGGTGGTGATGGTGGTGCTCTTTCTTTTTGAATACTATCATCAAACCACCAAGCCATACATTGAGGTTTGCAATGAAGTTGTCGTTGCGTGCCCTCGTTTTGTGGGTATTTGTGTTCCTCCAAGTGGCACAGGCCGCTGATGCATCACTCGTTACCACATCCATCACAACCGTTACCTCTGACCTTGCTGTCCCAACTAAGGTTTCCGGATTTTGTACTGCTCGTGAAAGTGTTGGTGTTCTCCATGACAAGGACTACTACTTTGGATACACCGTCTCTGCTTCCTCCGTCAAAGGCATCAAACAGACGTATACCATCACTTGGTACTTCAACTTTGCTGAGACTGACATCACAGTGTCTGACTTCCAAATGTCCACTCGTGGAACCCACATTAAAAACGTCCAAGGGAAGGTCAACACAGACGAAGGTGCCTTTGTGATTTCTTACGATGTGCAGTTCAACTTTTTCACGTACACCACTGACCTCCTTTCCTTCTGTATCGCTGAGTATGCAGCATTCCAGTGGAAAGTCACCTCTGATACTGGAACTCCTGAGACGTTGGTTTTCTACACTGGTAACTTGGGCTCTCAAGTGACTCAATTGGTGAGCCAGGCCTTCTGTGGCTCTGGTTGTGATAATACTTACTTCGGTAACTTTGACTTCAGTTGTCTCAACTTGGGTAAAGTGCCAAATGGCTCTTGTACCAGCACGACGGATATCATCCCATCTACTGAGCCGTTTGGTGGATCAAGTTCATCTGCTTCCTCGGTAACCTCCGTTTCATCTGCCTCATCTTCTGGAACATCCCAGAGCTCATCTTCTGTGGCATCGGTTTCCAGCAGCGTCAGCAGCATTGTGAGCACTTCTGCCTCTTCCTCTGTCGTCTCTTCTTCTACCTCTGTGTCTTCCAGTACAGTCAGCTCAGAGAGCAGCTCTTCTTCATCTGCTTCATTCTCAGCTTCATCATCTTCTGTTTCTTCTGTTGAATCAGAGACGTCCGAGAGTGCCTCATCCACTGGAGCCAGTTCTGCTGAGTCAGCAACAGGCGCCAGCTCGATCGCGTCCTCTGAGGAAATCTCCACTGAGTCCTCCTTCCCATCAACAGAATCATCAACAGGATCATCAGCATCATCAACTGCAGCATCTGAGTCTTCATCAGCGGCTTCATCTGAG